>PVJO010031726.1:0-13992 GCA_004026905.1 Hystrix cristata
TTGAGGCTGCGAAGAGGTTGGGGGTACTGCTGTTGTCACTTAGTGAGCTGAGGCTGGGGCAGGACCCCGAAGGCCCAGGGAGGCCTCTGTCTGCCCTACAGGCTCCATGTTCATGCGTCTGTCCCATGAGTCTGGCCTGGCAGCCACAGAGGGGGTTGGGGCTGCAGCTGGTAGCCAAAAGCAGTGTATTCCTGACACATGGGTCTCAAACTATGCCAAGGATCTATGCCGAGGGGATCGCCAAAAATGCTGATTCTCAGACGCCCCTTCAAATACCGGATATGATTCTAGAGATGGGTTTGGACCCAGGAACTCCAGGGTAACTTGCATGCCTGGGGCCCTTTCCCCAAGACCAGCTGGGCATGACCAGCCTGGAGTCCTGAAGGCCCTTGCTTTCTCTCTGACCCATCTGCTCAGGGGCCGCTTCCCCTAGGCCCAAGCTATCATTTTCCTTGTTTTCTCTGCTCAGTCCAGGCTCACACCCAGGACTCCAGTACCAGTGGTGAGCCCTGGAAGGGGCACTTTTCCCTGCTTTCCCCAAGTCCAGACGTGTGGATGATCCCTCCCGAGGGCAGTCAGGGCCAGGGGCCCATGGGACTACATCTCCAGCCCTGTTGTGGGGTCTGGCATCTGATTCCCTCCTCCTAACTCCGGGAAGCATTGTAGGCCTTGGCTGTGATGGGGCAGGTATGGGCCCATGGAGGCTGCAGAGCTGGAAGATTCTGTGGCCTTGTGCTTCTCAGAGTCCTAGCCCCTGCTGGGCTCCGGGGACAGCGGAGCATGGGCAGGGATGGGTCCAGCATGGCGATCACACGTCTCCCTCTAGTCCGAGTCTTCTCCAGGCTACAGGGCAGGGAGGGGGCCAGTCAGGCAAGAGTGGGCCTGGGGGGTCTCTGCCAGCTTGCCGAGGTAAGAAGAGCTGAGACTGAAAGACCCTGTGACCTCTCTGAGCCTGTCTGTTCAGGCTGTGGAGGTGGCCTTGTCTTGGGGACCGAAGCCACAGTAGCAGGGCTGGGGTGATCGCAGAGGTGGCATTCTGCTTGTTACCTCCTCGTCCTGTCCTGGGAGCCGCAGCCATCCCTCCATGCCTGAGGCAGGTTCTGAGCTGGTGACGTCCACTCCCTCAGCACCAGGAAGGGAGGACACAGGTGCAGGCTGGGACTGCTCGGCTCCCTTAGATGTCACAGGACAGATGAGGGCCAGGAACGAACTCGGGGCTACCTGCTTTTCCCGCCCCCGTGAACAGGCCTCTCCTGAGCTTCCCACTCTGATCCCTTCTGTTTTTGCCACACTGGGAAAGGTGGACTCACTGTGGGCAGATTCGCAGTAGAGGGGAACAAGAGAGGGCAGGCAGGGCGTGGGGTGGGGACACTGGGGTCCCCTGGGTTCCCCTGGGTCCCCTGGAGTCCCGCGGGTCTGGTGCAAGCAGGAGGAGCTGCCTGCCCTGTACTTGTTTGGCTTCTCTGTGAGCGCATGACTGCTTCCGGGCCCCTGTCTCCAAGCATGGGGTCTCATGGGGCCAAGGTGCATGGAGTAGATGCTGAGAACCCCATATCCGTCCTGCTGTCCCCAGTCCCCGGACCTCTGACTAACGTTGTGCATGTTTAATTCTCTGTTGGCTGTGGCTGCTGCCTGCCTAGGAGCTGATAACTAATCCTTCTCAACAGGTGAGTCACTCTGGGCTCCAAACCTTCTAACTCTCAGTCTCTGGCCCGGGCTGTGGCCCTAACCCAGGGTCTATCAGAGAGGGGCTATCCAGGTCACCTCCTGCCTTCTTGCTCATCCATGTAGGCTAGCATGCAGGAGAGTCCCTGGAGTGACAAGAGGCTTCTAGATCTCTGGTCTTATCTGCCATGCTCAAGGCAAGGCGTCCTGTGAAGCTGCTGGGGTTGGGCACTGCACAATTCCAGGGGCACAATTCGTGATAGACGATGATGTGCATGCATGGTGGCTTTGGAGTTGTGCAGAGTGGAGCATGAGCTTGGAGGAAGTGCCTAGATTAAGAACAGTGTGCTACCCAGGCACCTGCCTCCACCCCCAGGGCCCTAAGGGGAAGAGGGGTAGAATCTTAGATTTCTTGAGAATCTGCCAGCTGTACCCCAGAGAAGGGAACTCCAGATGTAATTCTGCCTCAATTTCCACACTTCTGACCTTGTGGATGGCCTCTCCCTTGCACATGGGGCTGTACCTGAAGTCCCCAGGAGTCAGGTGCTGTGGCCTTATGGGGTTTCGACCAGCTTTTCATCCTAAGCTCGGGAGGCTCTTTGGGTATGGGGCGGTGGGAGCTGATCCTGTGGGGGGTCATGCTGGGCCATGTCACCCTGCTGATGCCATAGGGTCAGTCCCGTCTTTCCCATCCGCCAGCTGCTTCTCCAGGTTGCTGATGGTATGATCTCTAACCAGGGGCTCTTGGTGCACACCCACCCCCTCTCCAGCCCAGGATAAAGCCCCAGAGCTACCTATGAGAGCTGGGTATTAAGCACCCTCCTCTCTCCATCCTTTGTCTCTCTCTTTCTGGCGGCTCCTGAGGGTGGGTAAGCAGAGGACTGGGGAAAACACACCCCTCATTGCTTCTTTCCGGCTCCCTGTTTGCAGAAAGAGCTGGGCTCCACTGAGGACATCTACCTGGCCTCCCGCAAGGTCAAAGAGCTGTCAGTCATTGATGGCCGGAGGGCACAGAACTGTATTATCCTTCTCTCCAAGTATGTGCTTGCTCTGCCTCTGGGACCCTGCCCTGATGGGAGATGGGAGTGGTTGGGGGCTCCCAGGAGCAGAGGCCCAAGATGGGGCTAGGGCGAGGGGTGGTGGAGCTGAGGGCCTGGAGTGAGAGGCCATGGCCGTGAAATGGGGTGATGGCAGCCTCTGCCCCATCCCCCGTCCCTGCTGGGCCCTGGAAAGAGGCAGGCGCAAATCTAGAGCCCTGTCCTGGGAACCCCCGTTGGAGCCACAGCCTGGGGCTCTGTAGGCAGGAAGCTGCCCCAGTCACGAGGCCTGGCTGGCCTGCTCAGTGTCTGGCTGAGTTGCTCTAAGCCCATGGAGGGCCCAGCTCGGCTTAGGCCGCAGAGCACCATGATCTCAGCCCCCAAGCATTTCCCGGGGCTGCAGAACAAACAGGGCAGTATCTGTGCTAACAGCACAGCTTCTGTTCAGGGCCTCCCCAGAGTCAGGGTCAGGGGGCACCGCCTCCTGTGCTATTCTTAGTCCTGCCCCTCTGCTCTCCCCCAAGGCCTCAGTTTCTCTCATTTGGTGGTGTGGGGCTGCTGAGTCCCCAGGGGTCCCCTTGGTCTGGGGGTATGTGTAGGCGGCTGGCCACTCCCCCTCCCAGACAGCAGGATGGCTCAGAGTGGCCATGTGGACACCCAGGCACTGTCAGGCACTGCGAGCAATTCTGTCTTGGAGAAGGAAGGGGCAGGAAATGGACCCCTCAGGGGCCTGCTAAAGTCCCATCCTCCCGTGCAGATGCCGTAGATGTTTTAGGCATAAGGAGGAGAAAGAGGATCAGAAACCCTTTGGCCTGTCCCTTCAGTCTGCACTGAAAGTGTCCCCTTTCCCTCCAAATGCCCCCATCAGCTCTGATGAAGCCTCAGACAGCACACAGAGGTTCAAGTCTTGAATGAGACACTAAAATGTGCATTGCTGAGTGTGCAATCGTATTAGGTCACATGACCCAGGGAGGAGAGTTTGGAGGCTGCTCTGAGCCCAGGGCCAGGGTGCTCAGGGCTGGCTCTGCCTCAGGTTGAAGCTTTCTAATGAGGAGATCCGGCAGGCCGTCTTGAAGATGGACGAACAGGAGGACCTTGCGAAGGACATGCTGGAGCAGGTGAGGACTGGGGAGGCGGGAAGGGAGCGGAACCCTGGGGCAGCCACACTCCTTCCGACAGCCCCCAGAGTCTGCGACTCATGGGTCCCAGAGAAATTGAGCTGGGGAGCTGCTTTCTGGAAACTTCCCTGGTTGAGCCTTTCTGAAAAAGCTGCCAGGGATCTCTGAGAAGGCTCGAAGGAGATTTGAGGTAAATTTTCATAGGCCGCCAGCCAAAGCCAGGGTGACAGCAGTCATTTCTTCTTCAGATCTCTCTTCCCTCAATTTATTGAGTCCTTCGAGAGAGACCTAGAAAACACCGAACAAAAGTAACATCAATTAAAAAGAACTACTGTCTATCAAAAGACCCTACAGTATTACTAAAGTGAAAAGACAAGCCAGACCTTAGAAGAGTTGCCACACACACTTGTAACAGGTACTTCGTTGTCATGATAAAGAACATTACAATGAGAAAATGGCAGCACAACTTAAAAATGAGCAAAAGACCTGAACAGGCACTTTACGAAACAGGATGTCTAAGTGGTTAGGGAGCATTTGCAAAGGGCTCAATCCTTTTAGCCATCAGAGAAATACAGCAAGCCACAGCGAGAGAGCTACCCACACAGCAGAATATTAAAATAAGACTAGCAGTGCTACATGGTGGCAAGGATGTGAATTGATTGGGATTCTTGTTGGCACCATAATTGTAGAAAAGTAGTTGGAAATATACACCTAGCCTAGGGATGAATCTTAGGCATTAGGTCTATGAAAGAAACCAGACACAAAGAGTAGAGTGTCATAGCCTGTTTTCTGTAGCCACATAAAAATACCTGACATGGGTTAATTTAGGCTGGAAAGCCCAAGAGTTTGGCACCAGTATCTGCTCGGCCACTTGGAGCAAACATCCTAGCTTAGGTCTCTTATACAAGCACTACTACCATTATGGGGACCCCACCCTCACGGTATCAGTTTAATCCTAATTATCTCCCAAAGGCCCCACCTCCAAGTGTCATTACCAGATGACTTGGGGGTTTTAGTCCCAACACATGAACTTTGAGAGGACATTCACACCATAGCTACAGCATGAGTTCGTTTATACCAAGTTCAAGAATAGATAAATCTATGGTGACAGAATTTGGTTGAGGCTTAGTGGGGTTGGGATGGCTTTCTGAAGTGAAGCCAATGAACTTTCTAAGAGGAGGGAAATATTTTCCATCTTAACCTGGTGTTTCAATGGGTGGAGACTTTTGACAAAAATCAATGAGCTGACCACTTAAAATGGGTATGTTTTATGTAGGTTATATTTCAATAAAGTTTGTTTATAAAGAAACATCATCGATCTGTGCACTTCAGAATAGTGTACTTTCTGTTTGTAAGTTGTAGCTCAATTTTAGAAGGTGAAGAAAATCAAGAAGTCCGGGACTGGCTGTCCTGCCACCCCCTCCCCACAGATGGGACATCTCCTGCGAGGGTCCCTCTGCCCTGAAGCCCCCTCCCCATCTTGAACAGAGTCAGCACATGGGCTTCTGGTGCCCCGCACCCCCAGATCAGCTGCTCCCCCGTTTCTTGTCTGACACGCACCTGCTTTTTGCAGCTCCTCAAGTTCATTCCTGAGAAGAGTGACATTGATCTCCTGGAGGAGCACAAACATGAGATTGAGCGGATGGCCCGCGCCGACCGCTTCCTCTATGAAATGAGCAGGTTGGGGCTGCAGGCGCGGCAGAAGCGGCTGGGGTTGGGCAGGCGGGCTCTGGCAGCAGGGCAGGGAGGGAAGTGAGCAGGCTCAGGAGGAGGCTGGGGCTGGCTTCTTGCCCGGGTGGCAGCTGCCTTGTGACAGAGCTTGCCCTGCCCACAGGATAGACCACTACCAGCAGCGACTACAGGCCCTGTTCTTCAAGAAGAAGTTCCAGGAGCGGCTGGCAGAGGCCAAGCCCAAAGTGGAAGGTAGGGTGGAGGGCTGGAGGAGGCCCAGGGTGGGGAGGCACCTGGGAATCCATGTGAGGGCACGGAAGGAAACTCCTTCCTTATTCTTGACCCAAATGAAAAACCAACGTCAGTGGTAGACTGTAAAGCTGTGATCATGATAGGAAAATATCCTGGTTTCTATTGGCACATGTGCCGACCACGTGACACATTCTGTGCCTTAGCACTCAGACCCTGCAGGGAGGAGTATCTGTTAGCATCTGTCCTGGTGTGGGACTAGAACCATGCCTGGCACGCATGAGTGCATCCCGCTGTACTTAGCTGAGAGGTCTAAGCATGTAGAAGACATCCAGGGATGTCATTTGAAGTGTGAGCCACTCAGAAACTGGGAAATTGTGTAAAGTGATCCATAGGGGTGCCTGATTTCCCCCTTATACAGGTTGTTTCCAGATGAGAAACATTTCTGAGGCCCATGTGCCAAGCACTGTGTCTAGAAGGTGTCATTAGGTCCCCACAAGAACCCCAGGGGCAGGCGCTGTCATTGCCCTCTGTGGACCTCCTTTCTCTGTCTCTGACGTGGGAAGAGGGAGGAGGGCATGATGGTGGGCAGAATGGGGTGAAGCTGGCAGGCTCATTTAGAGTGAAGAACAGAGAGGAACAAGGAAGCCAGTGCTGGGATGCTGAGGGCGCAGGGCTGTGGGCCGAGCAGCGCATGGGTTCCCCCTGCTGGACACCAGGGGCAGTCCACCCTCCAGGACGTGCCAGTCCAGAGAGCCATCCTTCCTGGGGTCCATGGGCTGCTTTGGGGAGGATGGAGTGTGCAGAGCTGGTGGGAGATATTTTTGGTAATCTGCACCCCATTCCCCAACACACACACACACACACACACACACACACACACACACACACACGTGTGCTCACACAGCCAAGGACCTGCAGGCTGTGATTGTAGATAACTGGTCTGAGGGAGAAGGGAAAATATCAGGGGTTTCTGTCGGTTGCTAAGGTCTGGCTGTTTCTCTTTGCCCCGTGATGGGTGGATCCTTATCTTCATCTCCACTTACTTTCTTTCTGCTGTACACTGCCCTTGGGGCATGAAGCAGAGATAAGAGGTTCTGCCTAAGATGGATATGCTCAGCCATCTGTGTGTCTTGGTCAGTAGAGTAAATTCCATTTGGAGCGAGGGAAGCAGAGTAGCTTAACCATTAGGAAGGCTTAATCCCAGGCTGCTGCTTGCTCCCAGAAGCTGCCTCCTAAGCTCTAAGAGTCACTGGATGCTGTCTGAAGTCTCCTTTTAATATCAAGCTACACAGAACGAGATGATAACATGATTGCTGGAGAAAGTTGCTCTTCTTTAGCTACCCTCTAGAAGATTTGCTCAGTAGAGCAATTGCCACTGTCCCCAAATGGCCTAAGGGCGAGGTAGGAAAGAGATGCCTGAAGTTGTCTGAAGTGTGATCAAAATGTATTGTGAATATTTACATTTTTTAAAAAAAGTATTACAGTAGAAGACACATTGGCATGAATGCCCCTCAAAAAACTTCTGTTTCAAACACACTCATTCCATCGTTCTTGCCGTGTTGTGAAGCAGCTCTGGACGACTTCTTTAGTGAGTATCTTTAATTATGCTGTCGCAGCTGCCTCTATGTCTTGAATTGATTCAAAACATTTACCTTTCATGGTCATTTTGGCTTGGGGAAGAGCCAGAAGTCACGTGGTGCTAGATCTGGTGAATAAGGCGGATGAAGACACAGCATCATGTTTTTACAAGCCTCCTTTTCCACAGGATGGCACTTGGCAGCAGCATTCACTGTATTTTTTATCACAATTTCTGAAAACACTTACAAAAGAGGGCTTCCGGAACGGCTTCAGAAAGAGGCAAGAATGATGGGACGAGTGTGCAAAGTGGGGGGGAAGATTTGGAGGAGAATTTAGGGCAACCTGTCTTTTACGGTAATGAATTGCTTTAAACAATTTGAACATTGTATATTTTGATCATACCTGGCACAGAAGTGAATCAGTGTGGTCAACTGAGTTGAGAATCGTGCAGAAGTTGGGATTCCTATTCCTTCTCCTCTTCTCAGACATACTCCTGAAGGAGCTAAATTTGGGCTTTCCCAGCAAGGTCCTGAGCTGTTGACACCCACGCTCCATTTCCCCAGCAGGGGCAGGGCTCTGGGTCAATTTGCCAAAGGCCAATGCTCCACATATGACAGATTTATCAGTTTTTGTATAAATATGTTCATGATTGTAGTCTTGAATATGGTGAATATTTTCATTGTCTGCTTTGCCAAATTTACCAATTCTTTTTTTTTGGTGCTGGGGATCGAACTCAGGGCTTTGTGCTTGCAAGGCAAGCACTCTAACCACTGAGCTAAATCCTCAGCCCCACCAATTCTTTATTATGAGTGCGTTCACTGAATAGAGTCGAGATCAATATGGTTGCAAAAGTAATATGAATATATTCATGAATACATTATTCTTGTGAATATATCTAAAATGTTCTGGTTGTAGATGAGAGTTTTCCCATTTACACAGATTTCCTTTGAATTCTTAAGGTTTTCTGTTTTGCCAATATTTTAGCATTTTTTTAGGAGGGTTCCTTTGCAAATTTTTCAAACAGCAGATAAGCCTTAGAAAAGCCATCCCAAGAAATAGAAATTGCTAGAAACTTTTGTGAGTAATTTTTTTCTACATGAACTTTTCATTGACCTTTTCCTCATGAACTTTTCATATGTTGTGCATGTGTAAAAGTACAAAAATGCTAAGATTTGATGAATCATGATGAAGCAAAACCCCATGTGTGACCAACACTCAGGTCAAGACACGGAATGTTTCCAACCCCAGAGCCCTCTTCCTTCCTTCTCTCAAACGCTTCCTCTCCCTCCCTCTAAGGAAAGGGGCTGACTTGACAGGTAGATTACTTTTGTCTGTTTTGAACTTTAGATACATGCAATAATGTGGTATGAATAACTTTATGCTGGCTGCTTTTGCTCAACATTATGGTTGTGAGTTAATCCTCAGTGGGCAATTCATTTTCAGAGTTGCATTTTATTCCATTCTATATTATACCATAATTTGCCCATTCTGTTTATAATTTTTAAAAAACTGAGAATGACCAAAATATCCACTAAGAGTAATGTTGCTTTTAGATCGTGGAGTATGCATGTGTTCAACTTAGATGTGATGGCCCAAATCTCTCATTTACAGCATCTTTTGTAGTTACTTAACTGTTTTTGATATTTTCTGCGGACTTTAGTTGAGTAGGTTTAGTTTTATCTTCAGTATTGGTCACCTTTCTGTTGCTGTGACTCAAATGCCTGTGAAAAACAACTTAGAGGAGCAAATATTTATTTTGGCTCATGGTTTCAGAGCAGTCAGTCCATGGTCAGCCAACTCTAAGGCAGAAACATCATGGCAGAAGGGTATGGTGGAGGAAAACTGCCTACCACATGGTAGCCAGGAACCAGAGAATAGGAGAAGATCCAGAGGGGAAGCATCTGGGGACCAGATATAATCTTCAAAGACCTAGTAACCTATACTTTCTTCAACTGGGCCCTGTCCCTTAACAGCCCATTCAGTCATGAGCTTGTCAGTGTATTAATTCATTGCTGCCTTGAGGATCAACCCTCAATACATAAGTCTTTGGGGAATATTTCATATTTATATAAACTATAACATCTTCATAAGCGGCATTTTAAGGAATTTTTTTGTTTGGCATTAACTAAAGTTTTATCATTACATTTAATACTCAGAAAACATATTCCATAACTAGTAGCCAAAAATCTCAGTGTAGGAATTTGAATCCACTCTTGCACACTAAGGAAGGGCTAGAGCATACACATCAGAATGGACTACTGGTTTGCATTTCTGGCAAATTATCATTTAAACTTTGGGGAAAATAGTTAAAGTGCCTAACATTTAGGAAAAAAATTTAAATAGAATTATATTTTTTAATTTTTAATTTTAAAATATTTGTTTATCATTTTTAATTATTTCAAGTCTCAAGTAAGTTATTTCATCAAACCTGAGACACCATCCACTCTAAATCACATTGTTACTTTATTGAACAAAGATAATCTAGGAATAGTATCATCAATAACGTGTTATAATTTTATTGATGGAGTTGTCTTTTCCCAAAACAAAAAAATACAGAATTTCAAAATAGACAGAAGCAATTCCATAATATGTAAGATGCAGAAAACAAAAGTTTTAAGTGGTAGGGTTAAAATAAAAGCTTCACATTCAAGGGCATATTGGCAGCAAGACTACAAGAGTCTTTAAATGCAAGATGAGACATTTTCAAATACATTCTCTGAGAAGTTGGTGTACTCTGAGAAGGCTTGTTGGTGAGTTGGTCTTTGGTGATATTATCTGCTTCCCTGGAGGGGGAAACAGGACAGAGGCCTTAAAAACTTTCAGTGAGCCCTTCCACTTAAGACTCAAAGACACTCGATAGCCCCTTTCTGAACTTTGGGGTGTCCTGGCCCAGTGTGTGCAGAACTCTGACCTGTTCCCTTCTCTAGCCATCTTGCTGGCCTCCCGGGAACTGACCCGCAGCAAACGTCTAAAGCAGATGCTGGAGGTTGTCCTGGCCATCGGCAACTTTATGAACAAGGGGCAGCGTGGGGGCGCCTATGGGTTCCGGGTGGCCAGCCTCAACAAGATCGTCGACACCAAGTCCAGCATCGACAGGTGGGGATCTACCTGCTCCCTCAGCCTCTCACCTGCCCTGACCTCCCCCACCCCCCATTATCATCCTCCATTTCCTTCCCCACAGCTCCTCGCCTATTTCCCTTTCACCCACCTTAGCTTCCTCCTGACCCCTGAGCCCAGTTTCCCTGGTCCCTCACCTCTGGCCTGACTCATCCACAGAAACATCTCTCTGCTCCATTACCTGATCATGATCCTGGAGAAACATCTCCCTGACATCCTGAACCTGCCTTCGGAGCTACAGCATCTCTCAGAAGCTGCCAAAGTCAAGTGAGGGTCCCCCTCCAAGGCTTCCTTCTCCCCATGATTATGTGCATGCTTGACTTTCCTCCCCCCGGACCTACTAGGGATGGGCAGTGCTTTGGAGTCTCCTTTTCAGAGAACCAAACAAAGACAATTTTTTTTAAAATACTTGTTTCAGAGATGATTCCAGAAAACACCAGTTGAAGAGTAGGGAATTGAACCAGGTTTGGAAAGAAGGCCAGTAACAGGAACATTAAGCCCACTGCTACTGTGGGCTTCACACCACTAGGGAACTCTGGGAAACAGTGTAAAACAATCATCCTGGTCATCCCACTCAAGGGGTGAGGGCACTGGGCAGTCCTACAGGCTCCCATGCCCCACGTCAGTCATTGGCTGAAAGATCTGTGCCGTAACTCTGGCCATGGGTACATATAGGCAGAGGGTGTTGATCCAGGAAAAAAAAAAAAGCTCACCCACGTTTCTGCCTTAGAGTTGACCAACCATGGACTAAATGCTTGGAAACCATGAGCCAAAATAAATAGTTGTTCCTCTAAGTTGCTTTCCCAGGCATTTGAGTCACAGCAATAGAAGGCTGACCAATATACTTCACTGTATTTGACCGTGTGCTTTACTAGATTGGATCCTAACAGCAGCTGTTGTTGCAATCAGAACATACGGGTGGGTAGAAGCCATGTCCAGTAGCACTGGAAATGTGGTAGTGGCTAACAGTTATCCAATGCTTACTGCACATAAGATACCTTGTGTCTGTTTTCTGTTGCTATAACAGAATTGCTGAGAATAATGTATAAAAACCAGGAGTCTAAACTGGGCGTGGTGGTGCATGCCTGGATCCCAGCCCTTTGGGAGGGTAAGGCAGGAAGATTATAAATTCTAGCCCAGCCATCCTGGGCAATTTAGTGGCTTAGCAAGACCTGGTCTCAGCATAAAAAATTTAAAAGGTCTGGGATGTAGCTCAGTGCAAAGGCCCTGGGGGTTCAATTCCCATTACAAAACAAAACACAACCCAGAGTCTGGCTCATGATTCTGGGGGCTGGAAAGTGTAAGAGCATGGTGTCCAGGTCTACCCAGCAGCTAGAGTAGAACCACAGGGTGGAATGCTTCCCTTGGTGGGACAGAGGAAGCTTGCTAGCTTGGATCTCTCTTCCTCCTGAGGCCCCAAATGCCATGTTGGGACAGTACCCCCATGACCTTATCTAATCTGAATCTCCTACCAGCCTCACCTCTAGAGAACATTATCACATGTATGCACTTCTAGGGGGTACAGTTAAACCATAGCCCCCTGCAGAGAGCAGATAAACATTACCTGGAGGTAACACAATTTAAGCCAGAGCCTGTGTGTCAGAAACCTTCCGATAGGCAGCAGGGCATGTCTGATCTGGAAGGATCTATGGTAACTTTCATCCCTGTTATTTTATAAAAGTGCCGACAGTTTGGAGTTGTCAGTGGCCTCAGTAGGGCTGGGGCCCAGGTCCACTGACAGCAGGCCCTTGTGCCTCACTCTGCCTCTCTTCCTGAACCAGCTTTGGCTCCTCACACTGCAGCTGATCTTCCTTCCTTCCCATCTCCTCTCCCCCCACAGCCTGGCAGAGCTGGAGAAGGAGGTGAACACCCTCAAGAAGGGCCTAAGAGCCGTGGAGGTGGTGAGTATAATGTTGCACCTGCCCGGGATTGGGGGGATGCTGTTGGAGGAGTTGCTCCCGCCGCCCACCACTGGATCCAGTAGCGGCCCCTGAGATGTTTCTGTGATGCAGAGCTCCTGAATGGGCTGCTGGAACAATTGGCACAGTGATACAGCCCTGCGATTGGACAGCCCTCAGGGTACTGCGATTGGATTGTCTGGGATTTAAATTTTGACACCCTAAGGGGGGACATCCATTTGACACCATTTTTGTAACACCAAGCACTATGGCGCCCAGATGGCAGTGAGGTGGCATGAATATGAGTCTGCCACATGCTTAAATTTGATGCTGGTGAATGTAGAAATTGAGAGCTGGCTGGGGACAATGTGGTCCCCTGTCCCCAGGAGGATCTGTGTCTTTACCTTGTCCCCGGGCCAGGGAAGGCCCAGTGCTGCCCCTTTGCTGGAGACTCAGGTGCCTTCGTGACCATTCATGCTGCTGTAACAAAACACTATGAACTGAATGGCTTAGAAGTAAGAAAAATTTTTATTCCTGATAATGCTGGAGGCTTTGGAGCCGAAGATTAAGGTGCCAGGAGAGTCAATGTCTGGTGAGGGCCCATTTCTCAAAGATGGAGCCTTCAAACTGTGTCCTCACATGGTAGAGTGGGAAAAGTTCCTACCCTCATGACCTAGTCACCTTAGGGCTTAGGATTTCAACATACAACTTTGGTGGGGAAACAAATAATTCAGACCACAGCACCGGGTCTTTGGTCCCCACCATTCCTGCCATATGGCTTCTCAGCTAATACTGTCAATGACCTGGATGTCGTCACTGTCGCCTTCAAATATAGGCATTAGAGACTGTCCCTATCTTCCCTGTGAAGGCAGAAGGGAGGGAAGAGGAAACTGGGACCCACAGACCAAGCTTAAGAAAGTACATTCTTTTGCCACCATGGACGATGGGAAGGGCAATTTCCAAATGTCCAACTACGCCGTCCTTTGAAATGCTACGCACAGTGGACCATGGCCCAGCCGCCTCTGGACCAGCTGAGATCTGCAGAAAGATCCCTCTCATCCATACGCTGATCTCCTGTGGGTCTCATTCAAGTGTAGATGCTGCTCTACTGGTCTGGGGCAGGCCTGTGAGACTGCAGTTGAGATTTCCTGGGTGTTAGTGCTGGCCCCAGACCACACTTTGGGTAATAAGGCACCAAGTGAAAGATGGCAGTCCTGGTGGCCAGGGGACAGAGAGGCAAGCGGATGCGCTGATGACTCTTACGGTCCTTGTGACCCTTAGAACTGTGGACACAGGTTTCCCTCTTCCAAAAGCAGCCTTGATATCCTCCAGTGAGTGACAAGGGGGAAGATGCCGTGACCTGAGTGCCTGCCTCCCCCTCTGCATCCATCTGAACACCGCTTCACTCTCCCTCTCCAGGAGCTGGAATATCAGAGACGCCAGGTGCGGGAGCCCAATGACAAGTTTGTCCCCGTCATGAGTGACTTCATCACAGTGTCCAGCTTCAGCTTCTCAGAGCTGGAGGACCAGCTAAATGAGGCCAGGGAGAAGGTAAGGGTGCCTCCCCTCACCCCGGCTACCAGACAGCCTAGCAGGGACAGCCATAGGGCACGGAGGAAAGAACAGTGTCCTTGCTCCTCCAAGACACTTAAGTGT
>PVJO010031727.1:0-14048 GCA_004026905.1 Hystrix cristata
TTGCCTTTTAAAATAATTTATTACTCAGACCAGAGGAAAAGGGAAAACAGGGCTTAGAATTCTCAAAGCTGAAGAACAATGATCTCTAGGAAATACCTAATAGAAAGTGAAAAGCTGAAATGAGAAAATGGCAAGATGATGTGGAAAATGGAGAAGTGAGATAAAGAAAGATTGTTGGGTGGACAGTAACGCAAGTCCTGCACCAGAGATACTTAAGAGTGAAGCTGGCCTTGCGGACGACCATGTCCGTGAAGTGAAAGTCTGGATGAAAAAAGCCTATGACTACAAGGTCCTGAGTTCAATCCCTGGCACAAAAAAAAAAAAAAAAAAAGAAAAGAAAAGAAAAAAGCCCATGACATGGTGTGTAAGAGGGCAGAAAAAAGGAAGATGAATGGAAACAATAGGAAAGAAAGTGATGGGTACAGAGGAAAAGACAAGAATTATGGACCTCCTTTAGGAAAAACATGCAGCAGAGATTGACTAAAGGTAAAAAAAATTTTCTGAACTGAACTTCACTTTCTAGATGTTAAGGGCCAAGTTCTGGGTAATATAATTGGAGTTACTGACTAGTGCACTTTGGTACCTTAGTTCAGTTAAAAGGGAAAAGAACATAAAGGTGCCCAGGTGAAGACAAATATTGTACAATGTAGAGCAAAACTGACTTAAGGATGCCCTGTGATAATTTGACTAGAAATTTGAAATTCATTTTTCCTCAAAGTTTTTTTTTTTCCCCCTGTATTGCTGGAAATTGACAAAATCTACTTTGTCGGGTGTACATATAGCTATTCCTACTTGCTTTTGGACTCCAGCTACTTGTATGATCATTTTCTATCCTAACACTTACAGTTTGTGTACATCTTTGGTGATGAGGTGTTTCTTTCAGGCAACCTAGGTGGGTCTTGTTTTTTGATCAAGCTTGCTACTCTGTGTCTTTTTCTAGGAGAATTAAGGCCATTTATATGAAGTGTTACTATTGAAAGGAATGTACTAATTCCTGTTACTTTGTTTTTCTGTTGTTTGATTCATTGTCATTTTCATTTATTTATCTATTCTTCCAGTGAAATTTATTCTTTTCCTTGGTTTTGTGGTTGTCCTTGTCTTCTGTGTTTGTGTTTACCATTCCCTAAAGCATTTTCTGCAGTGCTGGCTTAGTCGTCATGATTTTCCTTAGTTTATATTTATCATGGAACATCTTTATTTTTCCTTTGATTTTGAAAGATTGTCTTTTAGGGTACAGTAATCTGACTTGGCAGTTACATTCTCTCATGGCTTGAAATACATCATTCCTACATCTCCTGGCCTTTGAAAAACCTGTTATTATTTAGATAGGTTTGACCTTTTAAGTGATTTCACATTTCTAACAGCTTTCAATATCTTTCTTTGTTCTGAATTTTTGGCCTTTTGATTATGATATGTCATAGACAGATGCTTTTTTGGTCTTATTTGGTTTTCTGAACCCCTGTTTTACTTGGGTATCATTCCCTAGAGTTTGGAAGTTTGCTGTAATAATTTCAGTTTGTAGATAGTCTATACCATTAGCCTCTATTTACCTACCATTTTGAAGCCAATGTGTTTTAAATTCGTTCTTTTAGAGTTACCAAGACGTCTTGAATAATCTATTCACTGTTTCTTCTTTTTTTCTTTATTATTGTCTCAGTGTTGTAGCACACCCACATTGTCCTCGAGTCCTGGTATTCTTTCTTCTGATTCATCTTGTGTACTGCTCAGACTTTTGAGGGCTTTTTTTTTTTTTTATTTTACCGATTGAAATTTCATTCCATGATTTCTGCTTAGTTCTTGTTTAGAACCTCTAGCTTTTTACTAAAGCATTCTTTCACATCCTGCATTGTCTTCCTTAATTCATTCAACTGCATATTTGTTTTAGCTCATTGGTCATTTTAGTAGTTGAGTCATTCAGCTGCTTGTCTCTGTTCTTGCTGATCATTTTAACAGTCTTATATTCTTTTGTCTGGAATTTCATCCACTTCACTCTTTGTAGGTTCAGCTTTTGGGGAATTAGAAATTTTAGTTGCATTCTGTTTTTACATTGAGATTTGCAGATCAGGGGTGATGCCCATTTCTACTACTATGCTATGAGGGTCTTGTTAGGTTCTTTTTCTGTGTGTGATGTGTCCTGCGTGGTATGCGTACGTCTCTTTGTGAAAGTATCCACTCAGTCTGGTCTGAATGCTAGATTCAGCGCCTCGGACTGCTTAGAGAGGAGAGAGTAACTGCTAGTAACAACAATTGAGAAGCAAAACATATTATCATTCAATGAAGAACTTGTTTAAAAAGCTTTCTACTGTTTCAGTAACCTAGGAAAAGATAGGAGAGTAGTAATGTACAATAGGCTAGAAAGAATTTAATGATAATAAGATAACAATATAGACTAATACTATAGGTTTACAAATGGAAGAACAGAGACAGAAGAAGGTATGAGAAGAGAAGTACAGGAAGGAATGGTATATAAAAGAAGTGAAAGTAGACAGCGAGAGTGAACAAAATTATTGATCCAATAGTAAAATGAAGTTAGATATCCCTATGAAGCAACCATTATGTGGGAAAATTTGACAGAACAACATAGAATACTGTGGAAGCTAAAGCAAGACACACACACACACACACACAAACAAAAACAAAATAACAACAAAAACAGGACCCGTTTACCTCCTTTGGAAGATATTTATGAAGGAGACAATTTTTGGACACTATCAGTTAGGATGACCATCTCAGAGCAGCAATTTTGAAAAAAATTCTTGGTCAAGTTGGTGGACTATTACAAAGTTAAGAATTCAAAAATGAGGGATTAAAAGAGTATTGGAACCAGCTTAACATAGTGAAATAAAATGGATTATAAATTTTAAGAACCCTTAAGATGTGAAGGGAGTTTGTGCACACTGAGTGGTCTGTTATCTTGGATTGTATTAACGCCCAAAAGTGGGAGACAGGCAGGAGCCCGTAGGAGAACCTCAGTAATTGTTTTGCCTCAGGCAGTTTGAACTGATGGAAGCTTCTGGTAAGAGGGATACTTCCTATTTGTTGACTTCATTTACCGTCAATGTAATACTAACTCCTCAAATAGGTATCTCTGTGGAGAACAGTCTCTTGGCTTCTAGTTGCACACACCCTGGCACCAGGTAGGTGTCTCTGTTGGGATGACCCAGGAGCGGCTCGTTGAAGTGTGACTGAGTGGAACAACTCCTCCCATCCAAACCTGTTTTGTGGCCCAAGCTCTTCGTCTTTAGAGTGACCATGTAGTATGCTATTCATTAGTGGTTCTGTTCATCAAAAGTGTATTACTTGGTAAAACAAATTATAAAATTACCGTGATCATCTTTTCTTTTCTTTTTCACTTGCAGCTTGTAGCCAAATGCACATTAGTGCTTTGCATGCTACTTCACAAGCATTTTTTAAGTTATCCTCTTCTCCTCCTTCAACGCCACTGAGGTTGCTGCCATCTCTCCCCTGGGTGATGGCAGCAACTCTGACTGATGCCCCTGAGTCATACATAGTTGCATGATTAAATAAGATTCTGTAGATGAACCTCATAGTATAGCACTTAATAGTTGCTCGAATAGTAATGATTTTAATTCCTTAGTTCAAAACTCATCATTTTCATATTGTCCCAGATATAAACTGTAAACTATTTCATGTAGCTAATATATCTGCATCTCAGTCTCTGTAGAATTTTCTGTCACCTTCGCCTACCCTACATGCGCTAGCCCCTTAATGACTATGAGTTTCCCAACATGCCATGTTCTGTTGCCTGTGGACCTTCATGCCTGGAAACAAAACAACTTCTACCAACCCCAAACATACACAAACATGCAGATACACATACATATACCATTTGCCTGATTAATTCTTGATTGTCTTTTAAGACTCAGATGTTACATCTTCTCGAGACTTTGCTGAGATGGGTTTAGGTGTCACTCTTATATGTGTCAATGTTTGTTTATCCGGTTGTCCCACTTACCACATATCTGAGGTGTGATAGAAATTTATAGTGAATGTTTGAATTTTAAAAATTTATTACAGTAAAAGGTACATTGTCATTAATCCCCTTCAAAATACTCTCCCCTCAATCAAAACATGCTTATGCCATCGTTCTTGCCACTTTTAGAAGCAGTTCTGAAAGTCCTCCTTTAGATTTTTGTGAGATGTGGCAGAAGATGCAGTGTGTGCTGCTGCCAAGTGCCATCCAGCGGAAAGGCAGCTCACAGAAACATTACAGTGTGTCTTCATTCGCCTTATTCTCTGCATCTGGCATTGTAAAGCTTTTTGACTGTTCCTGAAAGTCAAAATGACCCTGAAAGGTAAATGTTTTGAATTGAGTCAGGATATCAAGGCAGGCGCCACCATGCAACTAAAGATACTGCTGAAAAACGACTTTCAGATCTACTTCAGAAAGTGCTAAGAATGGTGGGATAAATATATTTGAAAAGGAAGGGAGCATTTGAGAGGATTAGTGGCCATGTGTCTTTTACTGTAGTAATTTTAAGATTTAAACACACCATATTTTGTATTGTGTCTTCTATAATGTTCATCTGAAGAGACCTGCTTTAAAGTGGCGGAGTGGGTCGTGTTCATCATTCTAACATGGCACCTAGCAGTCTTTGCAGAAAGTAGCCTAGTGGTGTGTGTTAGGAGCATTTGAACTAGAATTGCACTGGAGGAAATTCATCCTGCAGAAATGATCAGACAAAGAGATGGAGAGAACTATTTTAGCTGTATTTAATATGTGACCAAATACTTTAAAAGACTTACATCTTTATCTGTAATAGATTGATCAGATATTCTCCATTTAAAACTTTTTTAAAAAGTTTAAAAATAGAAAAAATGCCTATGTTAGCCTTTTTTTTAATAAGAAAGAGATCATGGGATTGTTGATTCCAAAGCTTTAGCTTAAGTTTTTATTAAATCTGTGATAAAGTTTCTTGACAAAAAATCAAGATAACTTTTTTGAATTGAAGAAGTTTTGACTAATTCAATGAAATATAGAAGAAGTGCTAGTACATTGGTAGTATTTACTAAGTTAATAACTGAAGATATGAGGGAAGAGGGTGAAAATTATGAGAAAAAAAGTTATGTGTTTTATTTGATAGGTGATTAGGCAAAATTTATCTGCGGTGATGTATCTTTGTGAGAATTTTTTTTTAAATTTAGAACGATCTTTTAAGATAAGTTTCTGGTACTTGTCCACCCTGTGTTACCCAGTATTACTTCTTATATGTATAGTGCCATATTTTGTATTACATTCACCAGCAGATGACAGAAATCTTATTCTAATGGCTTCACACGACAGCAGCTGATTTTTCTTACGAGCAAATTCCACCGTTGATAGTTGAGGGCTTGTAACGTGTTCTGTGGTGTTCTTAATGATCCACAGTCTTTATCTTTGCACCCTCTGACATGCTTAGCCTGTAGTTCTTATTCTTGTGGACTCACTGTGGTCCTGCTTCTCTTACTTCCATAGCTGTTTCAGCCAGGAAGGGGAGTGATCAAAGGATGAAAGTCTTTCATTGGATTAGGGACATAAGAACTCTCTCAGACTCCCCACTTACTAGAAGTATAATTACGTTTTGTTAGCCAGACCTGTGTCACATGACCACTCCTAGCATGGAAAATCAGATTTTTGTTCATTTCCTTTTCAAGCTGGGACTGTAACCTACGTGAATGAAATTGGATTTCTGTCAGTCATTAAAAGAGTAATTGTTAGTTGTTGGTTAGGCAACCAGCAGCATCTATGAATTAGTTCCCTTAACTAGATCACAAAACATGTACTATATTTTCTAATTATTGCTAATTCTTCTCTGCCTATTAAGTGCGAAGTCTGGAGTTGTTTTCTGTATGCTATAGAAAGAGGCATATGCTAAATAAGTTACGCTTGTGTGCTAGAAATGTCTTTAAAACTTGATTTCATAACTTATCAGTTTGGTGCAAAACTCATGTCATTTATAATTTTTAAACAGAAATTTTGCCTGTATTCCAAAACCAAAACATAATTGGATGCTAAAAATTAAGAATTGTTAAAGATATAAAAGTACAAGCTCATAAAATAAGGATGCGTATATTCTTTTGGAATTTGGGATATTCAACTATTGAGAAAATAGAGTATTCTTAATTTTTTTTTTTTTTTAGTAAACTCTGGAAGAGTGTGTTAAAGTATAATCACTTATTCCTTGGTGCGTAGAGCTGTTTACTCAATGCCAGGTTTATTTCGCATCCCTGTCCTATATAGTGCCGTGCTGGGACATGTTTGATTTTGTTGACTCTCTCATTTCTTGATTTCTTTCTTCCTTACAACCTACGCAGAGGATTCTCTTCCTAATAGTGTGCATTTTAGAATCTCCTGTGTAGACTTCTCCAAGAACCATTCTGCAGCACCTTACCTGAAATCTTCAGGGCTAGACATATTTGTGAATTCAGATTGTTTTTTAGTATTAGGAACATAATATACGTATGTGGCATATGCTGTAAAGGTTTGCTTTAAAATTTCTGAATATTCCAACCAAATGAGGTAAGCAAAGATTCTGTATAGCTTTGTGTCACTTCAGTTTAGGTTTTGCTAACACGAGTTATGAAAAATTTTTGATTTTTCAGTGCTTTTTGGATTTCTTAGATTAGTGGTCATAGATCTGTAGAGTAATGGTTTGGAGGAAATGTGGAAATACTTGGTAAGATTCCTGAAAAGGACACGGTGCAGCAGGAGCTGCCTTGACTTAGGGTGACATTGGACTGTAACTCCCCTCTGAGCGGGTACTCCAGCTCATTCTACCATCTGGATTTCTATTCCTTGAACAAGCCTGTTGAAAAGTGTCTGCGTACAAGGAATGATTGGCCAGTTGAGCAGTGCCGATTCTTCACCTCTTTGCACCACATTCCCTGAGCATGAAGGTGTTCTGGAATCAGCTTCCAACTTTGTGAGAATCTTTTCCTTGATTCTACTTACTGTAGCTAGCTTCCCACTTGCATTCCAAGCTTCTTACAAGAATTCATTGTTTTGTTTTTAGCTTCTTAGTCCATTCTTGTACCTCCTGAAGTATTTTTTACAGTTCTCCTACCAGGCAGTTTAAGGTTTATGGCAGGTGGCTTGAAATAGTATAATTGCATGTTCAGTACATTTTTAATGTCATCTAGAAACTTGAATAAAATGTCAGTAGGCTGCTGTCAGCCTCATGCATTGATTTTTTAAAGTGAGGTACAGTTTGGGGTTCGCCTCGTTCATGCTTCCAGGCATCATCGTATCTTAAATCATTCTTTTCATCAGTTTCATTTGGAGTTTTAGAAGCATCTTCCTTTCCAAGGTCTCATAGTTAGTCTGCTGTGATTTTTTTTCCTGGGTACAAAATTATTTTAGATTTTATTTGTGGGATGTGATTAAACAGATTGCATTTGAAATGATGACTTAAAGTTTCATTTCTTCACAAGCAGTGGCAAAGTAGTTAAGTGTTCAGAAAGCGCCTGCTAAATTGGCTGGTTAGTATATTTTTAATTGCCTTCTTATTGTTTAGATTTTAAATCAAACTTTCACAACCAGCTATGTTATTTATTGTCAGATTATTACACAATGAAGTAATTTTTTACACAGTAGGTCTTAGTTGTGTAGTTTGTATGATGATATTGAAGTGATTTTACTTTGGGCTTGGCGCATCTTGCAATTACTCCATCAGTAAGCATTCATATTCTCTCTCTCTCTCTACTTATGATGAGTTAGTTTGATGTTTTAGAATATGAAAGCAGAATTACTATGGGGGCTGCCATCTGTAATGAAGAATTATAATAATTTATAGCTAAGGTATTTAGAAATAACTTCATAGATGCTAAGAAAAACTTTGAGAGGAGGTGAGGTAGTATCAGTGAATAGCATTAATTTTGAAGTGTCTGCCAGATTATATAAATTTTGAACCATTTTGTTTTTGCTGTGGCACCAGTTTTTTTCCCCCCACCCATTAGTTGAAGTTACATAATACACTATGAAAGTGTTAAATATCTGGAATCTGAGTGATTTTAAGTACTTCTAATTGGGGTGAATGGGATTATTGATGATGCTAGAAGAGAGGTTCCTTCGATATTTTTTTCCAGTTTATTGAAAACTTCTTTCTCCATCCGATTTCTACCTTCCTTGAGACTACTTCTTCTAGTGTCCATCATGTCTTCTGAAATTGCTAACATAAAACTAATTAATTGAAAGCAGTTCAGACCATAGACTGAAGTGATGTGGCATATTTCCAAGTCTTCCCCTCTTCTGAACCAGATTTTTTTTCCTTCTAAATGCAGATTAATAAGGCGTGCACTACAAGAGGAACAAGGAAAAGAATTTTAGTGAAGGTGTCCTGATCCTGAAAAAGGCAGGGAGGGCTTCAAGCCCATCTTGGACTTCAGAGCACTTCACAACTTTGTGGTAAAAGAAACATTTTAAATAGAGCCTTTGGACGTACTTTTTTTTTCTTTTTTAAATTCTTGTTTGGAGAGTAGCTTTATTCAATTTTATTTTATTTTTTAGGCAAGAAAATTATATGCGGAATTGGGCTACGTTTCAAAGAAAGATATACTCGGGTTTTGGATTTGTTGTAGGTACTTAATATATACTCAGAGTAATGTAGGTAGTTGATTGGTTTGTGTATTTTTCTGTATCCCTTGTGACATTGTGTTTGTGTTCACTGTGAGTGATGTTTTCTCTAGTGTTTTGTTGGTTCATTGGATTGTATAATAGGAAATCTTTCCTAGGACCAATATTATTTCCAAAAGTCTTTTGAAAATAGAAAGTGGTTGATATTTTGTTGTTCTCATATTTTTACTACTTCTCTGACAGCTCACTAAAATGAAGAGCTGTAGTACCAGTAAAAAAAGTTGTTGTTTTCTCCTCTATTCACCTGGAAACCTTGCAAAGATAGATTTCATTTGTCAACAGAGATACACAAATTGAATACGAATGTATTTAGCATTTCTGTCATTAGCAGCAGAACAACCTTATTTTACTGTGTTAACTTTTAAGGTCCTTTTTATTGATGAAAGTCATTCTGTTTATGTACTATATGTTCTTCCAAAGTTACAGCACTTTATTCCTTGGAGAAATGAAAATTTCTTCCTGTAGATGAAAATTACATTTTGATTGAACATCATTCCTTATGCAGTCACCCGCAAATATAATGTCGTTCACTGTCTTTTCAGAAAATGGCTACAGATGTGATTTCTGAATTGACAAGCAAGTAGAACATCTTAATGTTTTAGGTAAAACAGATGGTATTTTTGTTTTAGGCAAAACTCAGAGTGAAAGCAACTTAATTGGCAACAAGACTCCTGGGGTCAGTCAAATTATGTACGATTTTTCTGTCTCTTTATTGCTTTACTATCAAAAGTTTTAGAATACTCAGACAGGAATATTTATCTTTTTAATTGACTCACTCTTTTCTATTGTACACTGCAAATAGTTACAAGATTTTCCAGTCCATTCTTGTTTATAGAAGTTGTAAGTTTACATGTTGCTTGTGCATTGGTCACATTTTATGGTTTTAGAAATGCTTTTTACCTTGTGGAGAAACCCTGAAATTTGTAGCTATACTTTTAAGGATTAACACTTTATAGTTTTGGGTTGCATTTGTTGCTATAAATTATAATGACATTTATGATAATAACTCTTCTGTTTCTGTGCTATTGAGTTTTAGGCAGGGTTCACTATCTGCTGCCTGGCAGGAGCAGGGCATTATGAAAGAGGCCTTGCCCTGAGAAATAGGGGCTTGATTCTAGTCCCATCACTTAATATTGTTGGAATTTCAGTTTCATTTGCTATGTGTCTTGGGAGAGGTGGAAGTTGAAGTTGATAATCTGAAAGAAAAGAAAAAAAGAGAAAAATAGATGATCTCTATTGTCCATTGTCCTATCCACTTGACATTTATTTCTCTCATAAACGCCAGAAAAGTAAGTTTTGGGTAGAAAACTCAACTTTGAAGAATCTCCATTGTCCTATCCACTTGACATTTATTTCTCTCATAAACGCCAGAAAAGTAAGTTTTGGGTAGAAAACTCAACTTTGAAGAATAACCTACTATGTCCAAGAACTGGTACATACGGCACAGAACTTGTCCAGAATATCACCAGTATTGCAAACTGAAGAACTACAATGTGCAGATTTCCTCTTAACCATATTTACGAATAGTAGGAATTTACTGAGAGATGCTTATGTTGTTATCCCAGGCAGCAGGGAAACAGTAGTCTAATCTTCCCACTTCTACCCCAGTTTTGCCGCGGCAGGCGGGAGCGTCTTTAGAAGTGAAGGCCGCGTGTGGATGAGGTTGTGTTCAGAGAGGTGTCGCAGCATGATGGGATTCTCAGTGCTCCAGATGAACATCTGTGCTTCGGGCACACGCACCCGGAGAGCTGACCCACTGCAGGAGGACAGCAGGCCACCTCCCTGACCTCCAAGCTGCCCCAGCCTCGCAGAGTTCGAATCTTGGATCTACCACTTAAATGACTTCATGACCCTGAGCAGGATACAGAACAGCCCTATATCTATCTGTAAAATGGGCCTGATTTTAGGACCTCATGGAGCGGTCATAAAGGTCAAACAACTTAATTCAAGTAAAGTTCAGTATGATCAGCACTGGCCTCAATGCTCATTAATTTCTGGCTGTTATGATTACCGAGATTATTACCAAAACATCTGGAAAACTCTACCACCAGCTAAGTCACTTAGCATCAAAAATAACAAAAACATTTCTTTAGTACAGTTTTGTACTTGATTCATGGCTTTGTCTCTTAGGAATAAACATAATTCTTTATCCAAGGAATATTTTTAACATAACGCTTTGTAGAATGCTTAATAATGTTGTACATTCATTTTTAGCCAATAATTTCTATTAGTAATAAATATTTTATGGACTTCTTAGATTTGAGGAGAGTAAGTATTTGTACAAATTATTTAGCTGACAAGAGCAGTTTTAGAAACTATCATGTTACTGTTTTTTGTGAAGGGCAGCTTTATAGTTGAGTTGATTACACATATGCAGTATACTTGTTTACCTTCCTCTTTTTTTTTTTTTTTTTTTTTTTACTGAACCCAGGGCCTTCAAACCTGGCCACATCCCCAGCTCACTTTTCATTTTTTATTTTGAGACAAGGCCTTGCTAATTTGCTTAGACTGAATTTGAACTTGCAATTCTCCTGGCTCATACTTTCAAATTTGAATCTTGTCCTTGACTATAACTCTCATAGGGTGATAAATTCATATTGTTTTTGCTCATAAATTTTAAGGAAGTTATTTCTCCTAAATATTTGAAAAATGACAAAATAAAATTTCATGTATTAGAAATAACAGGTAACCTACTGCTGTATTCAGGCAAAATCCTGGTTTTTGTTGCTGATAGAAAATGTGTTCTTTACCTTAATGTTGAATTTTTTCCCCTTATTGGATCAGGATATATTACTTAACTGGTATTTCCAGAAATCATTTTTAGTTTTACTCCTTGAAAATATGTATTTCACTACCTATCAGTTGACAATAAATGTAACTATTGTTTTATAGTGTCTAGAGGGATTTTTATGGGAAAATAGTTAATGTTTGCAGCCTATTTTACAGGAAAGGAAAAGTTCATAAACCCAGAAGCTTTGGAATTGTGAAAAATCTTGTACATATGTATGTGCCTCCAGTGAATGGGATCCAGCATAAAACATATTCAGAGATTTAAAATTAAACAGAATTAAAAGGTTGAGAGTAACCATCTTAGCCAGTATAAGAGGCCTTCAGTCATTTCCTGTTGAGAAGTAGAGGGTTCGTTTGCTTCTCCTTATTGTTAGTTGTGGGGTTCATTTTCGGGCAGTGGGAACTTGGGCATATCGGGCCTGGTAGCCTGATGCAGAGGAGGGAGGGAGTCGCCTGGGAGAGGGCGGGCAGCCTGCTGGGCACTCTTCCTTTGTCATTGTTGAGCCCAAATTCAGGGCCTCCAGGTTCTTCCTGTTGCTCTTTGCCCATACTGGTTCCCTTTCCCGGACTCTGAACCTTTTATGTATGTTTGGTGGTAAAAATCTTTAGTTTTTGTGTTATGAAACTGGCACTTAGCCTCCATTTTCAATAGGGTTAGTGTAGTCTGGTGTATTAGTTCTTCTTGCTGCCGTAAGAAATTATCAACAAACTTACTGTTAGGAAAACACAGATATATCGGCCAGGCATGGTGGCACATGCCTGTGATCCCAGCACTCAGGAGGCTGAGACAGGAGGAATGCCACAAGTTCAAGGTCAGCTTGAGCTACATAGTGAGTTGAATGCCAGTCTGAACTACCTAGCAAGACCCTGTCTCAAAAATAAACCAAAAAAACTACGAATATATTATTTTAAAATGCCAAAGGTTGTTCAAAATCACTTTTACTGGACTAACAGCATAGTGACGGGCTGGTCCTGACAGCCCCAGGGGAAAGAAGCTGTCTCGTAGCCTTTTTTGTCTTCCAGAGGCCACCTGCATTCCTTGGCCTGTGGCTCCTTCCTAAAATATTTTAGCCTTTTGCTTCTTTGTCACGTGGCCTTCCTTGTCAGATCTTCTTGTATCCCTCTGATAAGAAACCCTTCCTGGGTTTGTTGGCCCATCTAGATAACCCGGTATAATCTCTTATCCCAGAGTCTTTAATTTAATTGCATTTGGGCAGCCATTTCTGCCACACAAGTTAACATTTGGAGGTTCTGGAAATTAAGGTGTGGAAAACTTGGGGGCCATTATGCTTCCTACCATCTCTGGAAACCTGATTTTTATATGTCCAATGGAAAGGTGGATTCTGAGTTGCAGGTTAGTTAAGCAGCATCAGGATCATCTGTGTGAGTTTTTCCGAGGCATATCCAGACTAACATCAGATTTCTGGTCTAAATCTGGTTCTGTTACCTTTATCCTGGAACCTTTTCCCATCCTCCATCCTTCAGGTGTTCAGTCCTATCCTAACTAAAAGGACGCGTCACAGTTCCTCTTATCATCCAGGGTTTTCCAAGGAATTAAAGAAATTCCAGCTGGTAAGATTTGCTGTGTTTCTTAAATTCGTTCCTCTTTAATTTTGTCATTGCTCTGGGCTGCTGAAGCTATCTACTTGATCTTCCTGCTTCAGATCTTCACCTCTTAAATCTTCCCTCCACTTGGCAACTAGAAGTTGGTATTAAAAATGAAAATGTGACCATTTTTAAACCTTCCAGGCACTCCTCATTGGTGGTATATAAGCATAAGCTGCTTGCAATGACATAAAGACAATCCATTCTTCACCGGGATTGAGGATTTATCTTATTTTTAACATTAAATATTGGCATTTCAGAGGTCTACTCTGATGTATAGATCACAGTGTTATTGGATGGTCTTTCTGTCCTTAAATATATTGTGTCTTTATTCTTATAGTCACTCCACCTGGAGTGGATTTTCCTTTCCACGACTGCCTCTACCGACTCCTTGCCCCCTTAAAAAAATCTGCTTGTTACTTTCCTGATTATTTTTAAAATGCATACCTTTTGTAGAATGTTTTACATCAAGTAGCATAAAAAGGAGATGTAGAATATTTACTAATGAATCCCATAATCTAGAAGTCATAGTTAACAGTTTCATGTTTTTTCTTCTAGGCTTTTATACATTTTTATACTTTACTGCTCATTCTGTGTCATCTAGAATATTTTGTGTTTTGATAAATATAACATTTTTTAGCTCTTAAAAACTTTTTCGTAAGTACTTTATGGCCGTTAGTATGCCAACCCATAAATATACTTTAATTATTAACGTGTTTCCACTCAAATACCTCATCTTTGACAAAGGAGCCAAACACCCTCACTGGAAGAAGGATAGCCTATTTAACAAATGGTGCTGGAAAAATTGGCTTACCACATGTTGAAAACTAAAACTAGATATGTCTCTCACCATGTACTAAACTCAAATCAAAGTGGATCAAAGATCTAAACATTAAAACAGAAACACTAAATTTACTGGAGAACAGAATAGGAAGAACCCTCGAAGACATAGGGGTAGGAAAAAAATTCATGAACAGAACCCAGACTGCACAGGAAACAATACAAAGAATCAGTGCTTGGG
>PVJO010031728.1:0-13988 GCA_004026905.1 Hystrix cristata
TGAGAAAACTTCCCAAGTTTATATTTTCCCCTAGAAATAGATACTTTGGGCCCATGTTTACCACGAAACTTTCTTAAATCCGTTTAATTCTGTTGTTGGGATTACTATCCATTCCCATATCAATAACTTTGTCGAAGAGATCCTTGCAAGACCACAGAACAGACACAGGCAGGAGTGGGTCAAAAAGACCAGTATCAAAGGTCAGTCAGGTCTATAACCACTCACATATATAAGGTGAAAAATGAAAAGGTACCCGAGAGACTAACCCTGACCATAGTGTCCTCACTACACAAAGCCCAGAACGTTGTCTCCCAAGAAAACGTTTCTGAAGAAGACTTCTGGGCCCTTAGGCTGCATCAAGTGGGTGAAAGGGGCTACAGAGCACTGCTGCCAGACGGTCACCTCCTGATGTCTCAGCCCAGGTACCAAGACTCCGCGCCAGATGTGAACCCCTGGGATGGAGGGTGGAAGAGCCTGTGCGCACAGCTGCAGATGATGAGGTCATCCGCACAATTTGGAGAATGGATGAGTTCACTGGGATAAGGGAGAAAAAGCATGTCACTTTTCTTTTTTCTCGTTTGAAGTCACTAAGCTTCGGGGTTCAGGAGGGAATTGTGCTCACTTTATTCTCCGGGAGGCGGGTGGCTGCCTGCCAGAGGCAGCTGCAGGCGGGGTCATTTGCATTGCACGCGGTCTCTGATTTTAGAGGGAAGCTCTTCCTTCGCTTAGATCGTCTGCTTCTTTAGAGTCGGGCCACTGCCGCACACAGATTGTATTCGCCCTTTAATCTTTTCCCCACCCCTCCCTCTCTGCCTTACTCCGCGCAGTTTAACAAGCTTCCCAGACAGGTCCAGCAGGCTCATCCCCGGAGCTTTGAAAGCCAGCTGGCGGACAAAGGAGGAATTATTTCATACACTCCGAGGCTGGGTGGGTTCGGGAGAGAGGCGATTTGTGGAACACATGGGTTCGTCCTCTCTTTCTCCTCTCTTTCTCTCTCTCTATCTCCCTCCTGCAGTCTACCTGTAGGTGCTGGTACCAAGCAGCCTGGGTGGTGTCTGAGGGCGACCTGGAAGCACAGTCTGGATGGCTGAACTCCCCGGCAGACCTGCTGGGGCCCTGGAGGAGCAGCTCCCAGGAGGAGGAGCGGGTTCTCTTTGTGCATGGGCACATTCTTCGACTTTCACCAAGGTGATGCTGTGATGCCGAGGCTGAAAGGGGTGAAGATCTGGCTCTCCAATGTGGCGAAAGTTGCTTTCAGCTAAATGACAAACTTCTTTTCTTTTCGATGGTCAGAGAAAAGAAAGCAAAAAGGAGTGAAACAGAGGTGGGCTAGGCAGGGGACAGGGATGTGTGGCCCTTTTTCTACAAAGGAAAGTTTGTTTCTGGCCAGCATGTTGCCTGTTATCTGACAAGACTGTTTCAGGTGCCTTTTTAAAAATCTCTCCAGTTAGAGATGATTTCAGCCATTACTTTTGAAATGATACCAAATGGAGACTAAGTGGGCCATTTCGACATCATCTTTAAAACTCAGACTGGATAGAGACCACATACAAGAAACCAATAAAATGAACAGTCAGAAAGGTATGTTAGTCACTGCTGAGCACCCGCCTCCTAGACGGGCAACTTGTGTTATTAAGCCTGGAGCTGTTCTTCCTATCCTCAGCGGGCTGTGCAGTCAATAAAGCAGAGAGATGCTTGATAGTATCCGATGGGCTCTGCATCTAACTGGTAATATTTGGGAAGGTCCTGATTCTTAGTCTTAATATCACTGTGAGTCATCTTTTTTTTTTTTAAATTTGTAATCATTTACAGTGGGAAAACCTCTCTGAACTGTAATCCAGATATCAGGATCCTCGATCTTTTTCTATTCACTTTGAGAATAAGAGAGAGAGAGAGAAAGAGAGAGAGAGAGAAAGTAACATCCAAGTAAAAAAACATGTTTCAAGGGCTATCACAATCTCCCGGGCATTCTCACCTCTGGTTCATGGTGATTCTCATGTCAGATCCTTCAAGCAAGAAAGAAAAGCACATCTCCTTACCAACCACTTATGCTAGGCATTGTTCAACACTGCCACATACCTTATTTAATCTTTATAAGCTTACAATGTAGATATTATCCCCATTCTGTAGACTAGCCTCAGCTCTGCACATTTTAAACCTTGAGTCTCCTCTTCTGCCCTCATATTCTTACAGCCAACCACTATGAGACACTTTCACATCCTGGCCTTGTTTCTTTGCATCACATTGCCACTTGAGTGAGCACACAGGGCTACAGTCCTGTACCGAGAAGCCATTCCTATACCAAGATGGCCAGCAATAAAGTAACTACACATGCAAGTGACTTTGATTCTGATGTATTTATCCCACTAAACCCAAATTAAGTCTGCCTGTAATTCACCTGCACTAGATCACTCTAACCCCATCCAAGAGCAGAAACTGGACAGAGAGGAAGTTGAGAGGGAGTCAAGAAAAAAATGCAAACATGGGAACGTGCTATAGGATCACTGTAAGGGCCTCAGAAGAGAACCAGAAGCTTAAGCTTTACTAGCTTAATGGTAAACTGGCCTCTGTCCAGAGATGCTGCCTTTGTCACAGCTTTTGGCACTGACTTCAGAGTTTACTTCATGCTTATCTGAACAGCCTTACAGTATCCTCAAGGCGTGACTGGATTTTTGGAAATAATCAAAGTTTTTTGGACTTCAGCATTGTGATTCAGGTAACTGATCATAGTATGGAGTCCTATTTGGAGGTCAAAAGTGTGGACATTTTCTCCTTCAGTTTATTAGCTCTATCTGAAAAAAGTTCTGTGAAACAGAGCATGTGCCCCGCAAACCTCAAAATACGACCCAGAACTATTCCAAGATCATTCAACAAAGAAGTGATAGTGTCCAGTTTGCACCTCATGACACCCAGAGTGTGGGCTGTAATTCGGCCGGTTGTCTGCCTCCTTCAAGAGTGCAGAGAGAGGAATCAGAGCTGGAATGTCCCTTGGCTGTGTGCTCCAGACACCAGGGATTTGCTTATCCTTGCAACTAATAACTGTCTTTGGGGAAGGGTTTTGTTTTGACTCAAACTTCATCCCATGGCTTTAATCCCACTGCATTTGTCATCTTCAGCCTCACTGAATACAGAGAAAGAGAAGCTTCACCCAGCTTGCCAGAGAGGTAAATAGGTTTCAACTTCACCACAGATGGCCTCGTTGCCTCGTGCCAGATTTTCATCAACAACTGGTGTGGCTACTGACATGGCAAAGAACCACAGCTAAACCTGGCTTCCATCCACCTCTGTGACAACAGAGACCAGGAGGGGGACAGAGGAGACAGTGTGGGGTAAAGGACAGAACAGAAGGCAAGTGAGAGACTGAGGAAGAAAAGAGAGCTACCGTGTTACACACTGGGAGAAAAAACATAGATACAAGCTTACTGAATGTCAGATTTGTTTACTTATTTAGTGCCTGCCTCCATCCACAAAAGACTCTACCTTCTTTTATTTTGAATTAAGGATATATCAAGCTGAAAACACTTTCTTGTTCTCCTCTTTGGGTTTAGAGAGAGAGGGAAAGTAACATCTTAACATTGTTTATTATTTTAAAATTGTATTGTTTCTCTTTCCCTATGTAATCAGCCTCTGCTCTCCCACCATTCTCAATTTCTTTTCCTCAAAAACAGCAATTAGGGCAAGTATGCCTTTGCCTTTGCCACACATCAGCAGTTGACTAGAATGGGGAGAAAGAGAGAAAGAATCACAAAAAGAAAAGAAGAAAGAGAGAGGGAGAGAGAGACACACAGAGAGAGATGACTTGGCCTGTAATCTTTGTAATCTTTGGGAAGTTGCCATAATCTTTTTAGCCAACCAATTCTATTCCATAGTGTGTGTGTGTGTGTGTGTGTGTGTGTGTGTGTGTGTGTGTATGTGTCCATGCACAGCATATCTCTAAGACTGGTTGAACACAGAGCACTCAGATCTCCGTGAATTGCTGAGACAACATGAGGCAGAAGTGAAACTAGCAGCGGTCATGGTCCAAACGATTATCAAAGAACTGCTGTCCTGATCAGGTTTTGTGCTAAACATGCCAGAGAAAGAAAGGAAGGAAGAGCTGATGACTGCTTGTTTGGCATTTCTTTGTAGTCAGGGCCTTTTCTTCCCCTGAGGTAGTGGTTGTTGTTAACTGAAGTTGTGTGAAACCCCTTCTGTGCAGAAATTGGAGGTTCCACTTTAAAGCCAGAGTGCCTTTTTCTTCACCTAACTCGGTGCTATTTTCCACGGGAGCGTTTGTATTGAAGTCTGGTCAATGCCCGCCACCCAGAATTCAGTGAGGCTGTTTGTCAGGTGAGAAAGAGCAGTTATGGTGGGGCTGGGTGGGGGTCAGCTGTGAGTTTTGGGAAGGGGAAGGATGGAGAGGAACATATCCAAAGTACAAAATAAGACAATGTAAAAGGTGGCTTGGATTGGTGAGTTAGTGTTCACAATTCTCCTTTGGAACTTGAAGATTTCCCAAAGAGTGTTCTAGGATAGGGAAAGGGGGAAGAAAAGTGAGTCAGGTATGTTGCTGGACTATACAAAAGAAAAAAGGAGGAAAAAGTAGAAGTATGCTTGTACACAAAATGTAATTATGAATCAGTTCCTTAAAAATGACATGAGACTAGGAATGGGCTCAGTATATTATAGCAGTAGTTTTTAGGGGTTTTCCAAAACACATTTCAATTTCATTTTTCGAAATCTATTTTCAAAATTTTCATTTAGAAAAGACTCAAATGTGTTAAATACTAATTTTTAATGCATTGGAATAATAGATTTTCATCTCATCCAAAGTTAGGTTTCAAAGTCAGCAAGTATTCCTTGTTAGCAAAAATGTCTTGAATATCTTGAATTCCTTTTAATTTGTACCTCTACCCGATTGGATATTCTGTCTTGTGTGTTCTTCCCTCCTTTTGGTGTGGGGCATTGAACCTGCTATGCAAGCGATCACTGAGCTACAGCCCAGACCCGTGCTGAACAATTCTTTACCCATAGTAGTGTTAGAGAGCCACTGACTAAAAGAAGAAGCAAAAAGGTTAGGTTCTCACGTGATTTTTTTCCTTCAAGAGCACTATCAATCCCAGCTGTGGACAGGCCAAGCGTGGGAGCTTGTAGAGTGTTTCTACTTGGCAGTGTGCCTTCGTGCGCTCCCTTTCAGCCTGGAGCCCCTCTGACTTTACTATGTGTTGTGATCTTTTTGTTGTGGTGGCAATTAAATTAGATAGTTATCATTCTTCTTATGGCAGGAAACTTGACCAGCAAGTTAGCATGTAAATTTTCTCCTAATTCAGTTTCAAAGAATTAGCACATTAATGCAGTCCCTCTGTTAATTACAGATGAACTAAGGCATGTACTATAAGCCTGGAGGATTTCCACATATCTGTACATTAGATAGCTTCTAAACCCCCTCCTGCACCAACAGTCCATGCTACTATGGTTAAAACCTACTCTTTAGGCTGATAGCACCCCACTCAGCTTTAACTATCTGCTATAGCTTAGGTCAGTGACAGGTCACTCAATTAGGGAGAAACAGCAACATGTAAGACAGCTGATTTAACTTCATTCTATAGCCAAAGCTGCTACTTCGCCTTGGTTGGTCACCAAGATTTGGGACCCAGTGAGTGCCAGGTAGAAATGAGCAAATACATTATTGTTATGTGGAAGAAAAGAATTAATACCAACCTGCCCTTGGAACAGTGGTGCCTTCATCCTTCATACTTGCTGAGATGGTTTATGGTATGCACGTATCAGCAGACTCAAGATGTGGTAAACCAATATTCTTTACTTATTCAACATGTATTTAGTGGAGAAAGGCAGAAACTTACTAGGAACAAAAACCGTATTCAGAATCAGATTGGCATTACTAATTCACCCTCAATATACAAAGGAAATGCAACAGCATATATTGGAAACAGATTTAGGGTTTACAGATAAAGAGCTTAAATATTTTAAGCATAGATGTAATAAGCTCCTACAAACCAAAAGTGATTATTTACATCTTCCAAACTAGAAGCCCCAGACACAGCTTAGCGGAAGAATCATCAAACTGCATTAGCTAGGAAAACACACGTAGCAACAGACACAATAAAACTTTGTACAGTTGTGTTTCAGAATGCCTGCTGGATGAAATATCAGTAGAAGAGTTCCCACACTGCCACTTACCCACAACACAGTAACTTGTTGAGCTAAAAATTTAGCTGGAAATATGAACACTTGGTTGCTGTGTCTTATCTGCAGAATTATACTTTTGTCTTAGAAGTGGAACAACGTACAAGCATGACCATTTATGCTTGTATTTGCCCAATACCATCACCAACTACTCAGCAGAGAAGATCATGTTTTATGTGAATGTTTGACAACAGAAGTGGTGCTGAAATGTTCAAAGCCTTGAATAACTTTCCTTTAACCTGTTGGTTTATCCTGGAGCGAATGTGTTGACACTGAGTCTGATATTGAAAAGCAATGATAAACAAAACTGCTGGCACCTTGGCACACGTCATGGTGGTGGCATCAAACTGTGCCCATAGTTGTTTCATTCCTCATGAACACACACTTGCAGATACATTTTAAAAAATTAAAAAGAAGGAAACTGGTTTCACTTATGAATGCACTTGATAATCCAGTGGCCAAGTACTGTATTAACTTTCATTATACTTGACCCGTCAGTACACATTGTTTTTTTTTAAATTAGGTGACAAAATGAGAATGAACACAAAGCACTTTACATATGGAAATACTATGGCTTTCTTCTGTGGATGTCTTGAAGTAAGGAACATGTAATTAGAGCACAACTGAATGACTTGCTTTTTCATGGAACGTCATTTTTACTTGAAAGAATGACTCACATAAAACCTGTGTCATTCAGACTTGGTTATTGGCAGACATTTTCTAGAAAATAAGTGAAATGAGCTAGTCACTTTTTTTAAATTACTCACTGGAAAGAAAACACTTGATGGCATTTATTGTCAGTGACAAATGCTAAATTTTCAAGCAAAAATTAGAAATTTGGAAAATTTATTGTGATGAGTTTGACAGTTTCCCAGTACTTCAAGATTCTTCCAGTGGGGTCAGTGGTGATGTGAATGGTCTTTCTGATGGCTTATGATGTTTACATTATGTTATTATATTTGTATTATATTTAGATGCTTTATAATGAAATGCATCCGTACTTCATTCAGTAAACAATATTTTTCAAATGACTAATGTCTGATGTTAAAAAATAATGCCTGGTTAAAAGATCCATTCAAAGCACAAGATCAATAAATTTTGTGTGACACAGTATAGTAAAAGTGACTGGTTTCAGATTCCACATTACAACTAACTCTTAAGAAAGTACAACTTGGCAAGATTTAGGGGAGTGTGATAGAAAAATACCCACAATTGTCTAAAAAGGCTATTAAAATATTCCCACCTTTTCCTACTCCATGTGTAAGGCTTGTTTCTCTCCATGTACTTCAGTGAAAATAACACATGGCAACTGATCGAATATAGAAGCAGATATTCTGGAAAACCTAACACCCACTAAGTCAGACGCAGAGACTTGTGAAAAATGTAAAACAATGACACTCTTCTCATTAAATTTTATATAAATAAAATAGTTTATGTTAATTTAATTGGTTTACAATTTTAATTAATAAGTCTGACATTTGTAATACAATAAATATTGACACACATAACCCTCACAAACGAGTTTTTTGTTCTCTTCAATTTATTCAGGAGAATGAAGTAGTCTTGAGAACTCCTGACTTCTATTGTTATACTTGTTCCACTGGGTTTCACTTTTTTGTTCACTTGTCTTCCTCAATATACTGAACTCTTTGAAGGTGAACATGTGCTCTTATTTGAATCTGTACTATCCCCAGTACCTCGTACTTAGTAGAAACTAAATAAAGATTCATGGAAGGGATAAATAAATAAATTGTTCAATTTTAATATCTGAAATTTTCCTGCATCCCATAATACAGGTCTTGGTCTCATTGGGCAAAAACTTCAGCAATTACTATAATCAGAGTGTGGAGGAAAACATAAAAGAAAGACCACGATCTTTCCAGACATCTTCGAATACCATTCATGACCCACACCTCCAGCCTCACTTTTATCTCCGCAACTCAGCAACATCAAACTGCTACCAAATCACATTCTGTATCAGTATCCTTAGCACCCAAACCCATGTATATACACACTCTTCACGGTTCCAGTTCTAAACCTTCAAGATTCAGATAGGGCCAGGGAACCATCTCCCTGTCCTTGGTGCAACCATACTACTCTCTGTGGATCCTTCTTGTTGCGCCTGTAACACCGGCTATTTATCTCACAGCGTGTCTGTCTTCCTTTCCAGACTGTCTGCTCACACGTATTTATATCCTCAGTACCATGCATAGAGTGTAACACTTAATGTGTACTTTAAATGTTGATTAGGTGGAACTGAAATGCTTTCTAACCATGATATTAAAGGTTTAAGTCGTGCAAAACCCATCTAACTTAATTTTCTTTGATTGAACAGTTAACATGTGCCAGCCACTATGGTGGGCACTGGGGATTGCAAACATTTGTATCAGTGAGCTTACAGTTTAATGAGCGATAGATAGATAGATAGATAGATAGATAGATCAATGAAAAAATATAATAAGCAAGCTACACACACAAGTTTCTATAGATCCCAGGAGAAGCACATTCCTTTAGCAAGTATCCAGAACACTTACACAGCACAGCACTTGGTCAAGTCATTTATTATCCCATGTGCCCTTAATATCTTGTAAAGGGACAGGCATCAAACAAATGTCACACAAATAAGTATGTGATTACAGTTGGTTAGCAGGGTGAGAAAGAAAAAGTAGTGATATCATTATCAAGGACTAATTTAGATTGTGGAGAAAAAGAATCAGAAAAGGTTGTTCTATGGAAGTAACCTCATTTGCCAGAGTGTAGCAATGTGCAGGTGTTAACCACAGGCGTACTGAGACAGTATTCCAAGCAGTGGAAAGGGGGTTCATTAAGCTGGGTAAAAGACTTACCATGAAGTGGGCATTTGCTGGTTTTCCTGGGCTTGAAAGGTCGAGGACTGCAGGAACAGGCAAGGGACTAGGATTGCACAACACAGCTGCTTGAAAAAGCCGAGAGTTAAGTTTAGGTACTTCATTTTCCTCTTCTGATATGCAGAACCATGATTCTGGGTGGTCTGTATTCATCTCACATGAGTCCTGGAAAGATAAATGGAGCCTGTTTCCTCAAGTAACTATTGCTAAGAGAAAAATTTTTTCAAATGCATTTTTCCATCAGCACTTTCCTCATAGGGGACCTAAAAACTTGATTTATCATAAATGTTCACCGGAATACACATACAGTAATGCAAATGTGACATGTTTAAATGCACTCCTCAGAGAACTTTGCTGGCAGTAATCACAAATCATAAATAAAGTAAAAAATAGCCCAGCTTGGTTGTTTCCAGAATGACTGGATAGACCTCCAGTCAGGCTACTGCCCAACTGTCAGGACTCTATAACTCAACAGAGTCCTAGCAGTGTTGTGAGAATAATCATCCTAGAGCTGGGACCAACTTCTACTCAGTGACTGGCCCCTCAGTGGGAAGGATGCTGCCAAAGCTCTGTGGATTTCTCCCTCTGGTTTGTTGGGGAGCAAGGAAATAGGAACTGACTGATCAGCAAGATAGATCCAGTTGGGTAATTAAGGTACAATGCCTAGTTTCAAAACCCAGTTCAACTACTGACTAACTATTTCAAGTGTTAAATATGATAATGCTTAGTAAAGCATTTGTTAAATATCATCTATTACTCTCATGACTGCCCATAGCCAACCAATCAGCCAAGACCATCTTCAAGTCCCCATGTGTCAGGATCCATGACCAGGTGAACTGGCTATTTTACCTCCAACTATGACCACTTGTTTGGCGTCTGAAGGACACAGTTTTTATAAAGAATCACCTTGCTTTTTAGTGTTCTTGCAGATAACACTTGTTTTATGAGATTTTAGCTGAGCAACCATGCAAGAAATCTACTTGTTTTTCACCTTCCTTATTGCTTATAACTTCTATATCCTGTAAAAATATTCACTGAAATCCCTCTCTATGAAAATCTAAAACGCAGTTCCCAAACTGCTCTTTCTTTGTAGAATCTGCCAACTGCTTCCATTACTACTCTGAACAAACACTGCCATTTTAAGAATCACAGTTCCCTCACCCTGTCACTCACTAACACCCGCAGACTGCAGGCTCCTGACTCCCCATTCGAACCCAAGAGCATTCACAAGCCCTCATTTGACATCCAGCAACACCCTGAATCCAAACACCAGCCCTGCTCACTCTGACACTGGGCAAAGTGTGCAGTAATCACAGACTTTGATATTTTTCCAACCGCAAACCCCCTCAAAGCCAAATGTACCCATGAAAGGAAAGTGGTTCTTTCTTACCTGATCCACAGTGGAACCAGAATCAATAGATTGTGCCTGGTAAAAAAAATAAGAAAGGCTTTCAGAAGTATACACTGGGTTTAAGTATGCCTGAAATATGAAATAACTGGAATAATATCTCCCTTGACCTTTGCAAAGGGCCTTTCACACTACTATCTCAATATTGCAAATAAAAGAAAGTTCTTAGTACTTGGAAACTTTTTAAAACCTGCAGACAGCTTAATTGAAGGGATCTTGGGAACAGTTCGTTGTCAGGGTTTCTGGCAAGTGTTATTTCTTCCTGAATTCCAAAAATCACGTTCTCTAAAGTTTACATTCACACAGGATGAACATGCCCAGCCCAGCATTAAAAGGGCTAAAATTCCTGATGTGGTTTTCTTTGAAGGACAGGTTTAACACCCGTGCCCACATACCCAGCTCCAGCAGCTGGCAGGATGGCAGGCAGGCATGTGGCTTCCCATGGTGAGGGCTTACACTCACATCACTTACAAAACATAAAGCAAGTGCTGGCCACCGGAAGAGTGATTTGTGATAGTAAACAAATGGCTCAAACAAACATTACCTGTCAGGTGAGAGAAAGCACTGACAAGAAACATTTGACTACCTTGTATTTAAGGAAGAGAAGATGGACAAAATCATTGTGCACAAGGTTCTTGTACACATGAAGGATGCCAAGTGACACAGCTTATAAGCAACCAGAGAGGAAGAAAATTCTGAGATAATTATCATAGTTGTATTGTGTTTGCTGGATTCTCCACCTACTTTGAACAGTTAATAAAAGCCTTTTGGGTCTAGAATGTGTCCTGACACAGCCAGAACTTCAGGTTTTACAAGAACTCTGCCTTCGACATTAAAAAGAAGAGGAAAAAACCTTTGTATATATCCATTAAATGCACGTCAGATTCCAGGACATCCCTTAAAAACAGGTGCTACTGATGAGAAAATGATATGCAGAGTTTCAACAACCATTTGCCACCCTGATTGGTGTTGGCACTGGTATTGGTATTAGTACAATTTTTTCTATCTTTTAAAAAATCTGTTATTTTTGTAATTATAAAAACAACTCAGTGCATACTTCACATAAGGAGAATCATGTAATATTTGTTTTCTTGTTACTGACTTCTTTCATTTGGCATAATGTCTTCAGGGTTCATCCATATTGTCACAAATGGCAGAATTTCCTTCTTCCTAAGACCCGAATAGTATTCCATTTTATGGATACACCACTTATTTACCCATCCTTCATCTGTCTGAGGATACTTAGGATGTTTCCACATCTTGACTATTGTGAATAGTACTGCAATAAACATAGTTAAATCCACAGAGTCAAAGAGTAGAATAGTGTTTATTAGGGGTTGGGAGGGGGTAAAATGTGGAGTTACCAGTCAATGGGCATAAAATTTCAGTCAAACAGTTGAATGAGCTCTAGAGATCTGCTGGACAACATTGTACCTATAGTTAACAATAATGCATTGAATACTCAAAAATTGTTAAGAGGGTAGCTCTCATGGTAAATGTTCTTACCACAACATTTTTTTCAAGTGATAACATTCTGTTGTTATCATCATCTTCCCGATCGAATTCTAAGCACCATAAGGACAGGAGTTGTGTCTACCATGGGCATCCCCATGTCCTAGTACCTATACTTCCCTAAATTATGTCATGTGAGTGTAACCCAATAAACAGTTTATTGAAAGAATGAGAACACTGAGAGTGATCACAATGTAATATAGTAGTCCAGTGCTACTTATACATATATCCAAGTTACATAATTATATAAATCCTATCTAATGTATGTAAATGTACAATTCTATCCAACATATGTAACTTTTCAACTATAGTATAATAGTTGCATTCTTAAATGTCCTAATCCATTCATGCTGCTAGAATAAAATACCATAGACTGAGTGGCTTATAAATTATAGAAATTTACTTCTCACGGTCCTGGAGGCTAAGAAGACACAGATAAGTATTGACATATTCAGCATCTGATAAGGGCCCATTTCCTGTTCATCCATGGTGTCTTTTCACTGTATCCTGACATGGTGGGAGGGGCTACTAGCTCTCTAGGGTCTCTTTCATAAAGTATTTTAATCCCAATCATAAGGGCTCTGGCCTCATGACTGAATCACTTCCCAAAGGCCCAACTCGGAGGTTAGGATTTTAACATATAAATTTGGAGGAGGACACAAGCATTTAGACCGTTTCACTAAGAAACATATGATTGAGAAGTGTTATAAAAGTAAGTCTTTCAATGAAAGAATAAGAAAACTCCCAATAACAAAGTTTCTTTTCTATAATTTTAATAGAAAAAATGTGTAGCTATAATGGAAAAAAAAATCCTGAACAAATATATCCTTTGGTTATATTGTGTGCCTCAGGAAGCCCTCTTTCTATGTCCTCCAACACTGTCATTATTTCAAGACTTCTTATACACACCATTGTTATCACCGTTATCAGACTTTCCTTTTTTCTTGTACTATTTCCATCAGTAAGCTGATGACTTCAGCTGTCACCCTTGTAGTGGGAGGCTATTGCTTTTGTCTGCCGGCACCTCTCTGGCCTTTTCTCTGGCACCAGAGCTGCCCGTGAGGTAGAAAGTCCGAGACACAGACTAAGTCCAGCCCCTGTAACAGCCATAGTAACTAGTCCAAGGCACAAGCGCTAATTCTAAATGAGAGAGTCTATCCTCCTAGAGCAAGAGCACATCTCTTCACATTTTTCACATCTGTTCTAGGCCTAGAACCATGCTGTTCAGCTATTATTTCACTGCTGTGACATTCCCAGTATCTTCCCAATAAATCCTTTTGCCATTAATTTTCAAGTTTGCCCAGGTCTCTTTTAGTTACTTTATAGGGAGGGAATCTCCTTAATTAATGGACCTATTTTCTTATGATAAATCACAAAGCCAGTCAGAGAAAACAAGAATGGATGGGGGGGGGTTCTTTTTTAAATTTTCTATTGCAATGTTAGTTCCTGTTATCTCTAGTGCCCTTGGCAGCCAAGCTAAAGCAAAATGTGTTTCCTAAATAATGCGTCACGTTGAGTCTAGTTTGCCTCTGGAAAACATGTACCATAAGAAAACTGCTGGCACTAGAGATACAGGATGACCCATCAGAGATTAAACTTGATTTTAGTTTCTTTCTCCGCCTCCTATTTCAAATAAGAGCTAGAAGACATATTCCTTGGGAAATAAATTTCTTCTAAGGCAAGAAATTGTTGAGGGGAGCAGGAACTAGGCATATCTGAGGTCTCTGAGTTATACAGCTCTAGGCCTCCACTCGGTCCCAGTGCTCTACTGTATTGAAGAAGAATTACCGGAGGTTTCTGTTAAAGTGTCAAAAAAAAGTAAGTGTGCCAGGCAGGTTATTTTGGGGGCTCCCAAAAGACATTCCTGGTAGCCATTCTTGGTTCTGACCTTTTATTCTCTCTCCTTGGGTAGTGATAACATACAATGGCTCCTTTGTGGCATTTTAAATGGACAGGAATCTATCTCTGTGATTTTAGTAGTACTACTGAGCAGAAAGCTGTCTCAATTTTTGAAC
>PVJO010031729.1:0-13997 GCA_004026905.1 Hystrix cristata
ATACATAAAGAATTTTTTAAAAAGACCCCCCAAATTTAAAGCCTCAACTAAAAAAATGAGTATCTGAAATGAAGAAAACACTTCTCAGATGAAGGAGTATAAATAGCCAATAAATACATGAAAAAATGTTCAACATCACTGATGATTTGAAAAATGCAAATTAAAACAACACTGAGATACCATCTTACTCCAGAAAGAATGTCTATCATCAAGAAATCAACCAATAAGGAATGCTGGCAAGGCTGAAAGGAGAAAGGAACACTTCTCCATTGTTGATGGGACTGTAAACTGATACAACCACTATGGGAATCAGTATGGAGATTCTTTTAAAAACTAAAAGTAGAAATTCCATTTGATCCAGCTATTCCCCTTCTAAGAATCTTCCCAAAAGAGTTAAAGACATCATACCACAGTGATGTGTACATGCCCATGTTTATAGTGGTAGAATTCATAATAGCTAAACCTTGGAAACAGCCTATATGTCTATCAACAGATGAATGAATAAGAAGATGTGGTATTTATACACAATGGAGTATTACTCTGCCATAAAAAGGATAAACCTTAGTCATTCATGGGTAAAATGGATGCATTTTGAGACCATACTATTAAGTGAAGTAATTCAGACACACAAGTTTAAATATTGCATGGCTTTTCTTAGATGAAATATATATATATATATATATGTAAAAAACAAATAATAGGAAAAAAAAGGTACTGTAATCCAGTGTGGACAATGTACCTAGAAGTGTACCTTGACTTAACTACAATTGTCTTACATGTTTTATAGGTTCTTTGGCTATAAGTCTGGTTTCTGATCTGTATACTGTATATGATAACGAACTTTATAAGTTTTTATAAGATAAATAAATGAACCTGATGCTGGAAAAGTAAAAGAGGATGGAAGGAGAGGGAATTGAAATGGTTGTGTACATGTACCAATTCCCTACAGTGAATGCAATCATTACATACTGCAAACATGTACTCATAAAGTGAGAAAAAGAAAAAGACTATTACATATACAAAAATAATATCATCCACCTCCCTTTCCAGTGGTTCTTTTTTTTTCTGAGATAGAGTTCATATATCATAAAGTCCACCCATGGAAGAATATGCAGTTTTTAGTATTTCACAAAATTGTTTAACTGTCACCACAATCAATTTTAGAACATTTTCATTAAAAAAAAAAAAACTACACATATGTGTGCAGCACTTTCCTGATCTCTCCCAAACTCCTTCACATCTGACCCTAAGCAACCACTAATCTACTTTCTGTCTGTATAGTTTTGCCTATTCTGGAAATTTTGCACAAGTGGTCATTTCTGTGGACCTTTATGATTAGCTTCTCTTGCTTCATGTTTTCAATGTCCATCTATGTGAGAGCATCTTTGAGGACTTCATTCGTTTAGTGGCTGAGCAGTCTTCCACTGGTGCAGCTCTACCACCCATTATCTATCCACTCATCCTTTGACAGGCCTTTGGGCTGTTTTCATTTGAGGTTACTATGAATAATACTGCTTTGACGTTTATGTACAAGTTTTCTGGCGGCTGCATGTTCTCATTTTGCTTGGTACAGACACAGAAGTGGGATTGCTGGCTTGTATGACTATGATGTTTTGAGGTTTCCCATGTACCTTTAAGATCTGAATTAGGCCAAGACTGGGGAACCCTCAGCGATAAAGACCAGGCCTAGCATACCTGCAGCCTGGTTCAATCCCCAGCCCTAACCCTAACCCTAAACCCGGAGAGAAGGGGGCGGGGGAGGAGCAACAAAAAGAGAAATCTGAATTAGAAAGTAATCTTCAACCTTCGAAATGCACCTTCCCTCTTACAGCTTTTCCCGGCAGTCTGCCCCTCCATGGGTGGATTCGTTATATGAACAGGATAGCGTAATGTCCCCGCAGCTCAGGGCCACAGCATGGTGGGACTCCCAGCACAGAATCGCACACTCAGGGAGAAACAGTTTCCTTCAGTCTTGCCCCGGCTTCCATCAGTGCTCGCATCCCTGCCTCATCCCCATACAACGATGACATCTGCAGGATCGACTTAGGGGTAAAAGCCTAGATAGTTCCAGGGTTTTGAATTCCCACCACGACATGGAGACAAGACCAGCCGGGACACTGCCACAACCAGGTCTCGGCAATCCTTCCTTACCTGAGTCCCGGGGCCTCCTGGACTGGGTGAGGCAGTTGTGGATGTCATAGAGCCAGGCAGCAAGCCTGCAGCGGGGAGCTGGCCTGCAGGGCTGAGCACCCACCTGCTGTGTGTCCAGCTGCTTACTCATCTTCGGGGAGGAGGAAACCAAGGTTAAGAGGCAGAAATACTCGCCCAGTGCCTGTAGCAGCGGAAGGCAAACTGAGTGGAAGACAGACCAGCCTGCCATCCCTATGATCCAGAGCCCTGGCACACATCTGCCTGGGAAATCTGCGGCCTTCAAACACACAGCACCTGGCTTCGCCCAGCAGAGCCGGCTATCACTGCTATTTCAGAGGCAATCATGTCTTTTTAATGACCTGCAAAATCTCCCTGTGAGAAGGGAGAGTCGAAATTACAGCCAAGCAATTTGCATTGCGAATCAAGTTATCCTCCCTCCTGCCCTCCAAGAATATGCAGAAATAAATGCCTCCTAATGAACCCTGGGGGGCTAAGGCTTTGATATGAATCCTGCTGGAAGGATAAAGAGTTCCAAGCAGTCTGAGACCCAGCGTGAAGTTGGAGCAGGAGGGCCTGGCTGTCCGCTTCTGAGTAATGGAGAAAGGAAATTGGATTATCTTGCTTGCGGTTGGTATTTTTCTATTGCTTAGAACCACAGACAGAGTTCCCCTCCTTCAGATGGAGGGAATTCAATTTAGCCCTGTTTAACCAGCCAGCTCCTTAGCCCACTTCACCCTTCTCACTGTGGCCTGGATCACTAACCCAGCAGCCCTATCCAGACTCCAGGCCACAGAGCCCAGGAGCACCGTAGCCTTTGTCCATCCCAGGACTTAAGGGGACCTAGTAAAGATGGCTAAAGGGCTTGGGAATTTAGCCCAGTGGTTAGAGCACTTGCCCAGCAAGCTCAGGGCCCCGAGTTCGATCCCCAGCACCAAAAAAAAAAGGTGACTAAAGATAGATAAATGATAAATAAGTAGATAGGTGATAGATAGATAGATAGATAGATAGATAGATAGATAGATAGATAGATAGACTAGTTAGATAGCCCTGCCACCTGAAGTCAGGAAGTTTTAGTTCTAGCTGCTACCAGGAAAAACACCAGCCCTTCTTTCCCTGATTCTCCCTCATGGCCTCCAGGGTCTGTGTTTACTCAACATAGGGAAGTGTGTGTGTGTGTGTGTGTGTGTGTGTGTGTGTGTCTGTGAACAAGTCTGTGCTTGTAGGCATGAGCACCACAGAGGCTGGCCCGTGAGCCCATTAGCTGGTAGAGTGAGGGCTTGTGGATATGGTATTTGTGTGGTCCTGAAAGTGTGGTAATAATGGTTTGTGAGGATTTGTAAAAGACAGGGAGTGGGGAGGCCTGTGCACTGCCTCCCCCAGGATGAGCATAAGCCCAGAATGGACAAAAAAAATCCACGGACGGGCCCCAGCTCCGTGTTGGCCAGACCTCTCAGATGCCTCCTTGCCCTAACTTTTCCCTAGAACTGCAGCCACCTCCCACTGACTGAGATTTCTCTTCTTTCCCTCTGGCCCTGCTTGAGAGGAGCCTGGAAGCCCCATAAAGCTTGGCACAAGGAGGCAGCGTTCCTCCAGGGTGAGCCCATGGATGCAACCACCACACAGCCTGATTCAAAACCCAGTTCCATTGATCAAGACCGGCAGAGCCGACTCTTCCATCCTCTCCTTCCTCATGTGAAAAAAAGCATTAGGAAGGACCAATCCCACTGAGTGGTGTGGAACATTCTTATGTTCAGCACTCTAGAATCCCATTGTGGCGACCACCATTAGGATAAGAGTGTTTATCCTTCTGAGGGACAGCAAGCAAAGGCCTGGGTTAGAGCCCTCCCAGCGAGTAACTAAATCCACGCAGAAGGAAGGTCTCTGCTGATAAGGGTGTTTCCAGGAGTGCTTTTGTTGGTTAGGGCATAGTAAGCACGTGTTTTGGGAACCCATCTACATCAGGGTACACCTGGGAGAAGAGAGGGAGAAAATGAGAAAAGAGAAAATATTACAGACTTTTTAAAAACCGTGTAAGTCATCACATTAGTCAAATGCAATTGGGAACTGATTGGTACTTAATGTAAATGAATCAAATGTAAGATGACATTTATGGGACAATCAGGAAAATTTGAACACTGAGTGGATATCAGATGATATTAAGGACTTATTGTAAATATTTTTAGATGTGATAATAGTATTGTGATTATGTTAAAGGCCCAGATAGTCTTCATCTCTTATGAAATATATTGAAACGCTCATGGGTGAAACGACAGGACTGGATTGAGGTGGGAAAAGGAACAATTTGGGAAGCAAGTGATGGTACAAAGGATTTTATTATATCATTTTCTCTAATTTTGTGTATTTGGTCATGTCCATGATTAAAATATTTAAAAGAAAAAAAGAAGCTGCACCATGGAGCTTCCCTGTGGAGGCCGGCTCATGCCCTGCCCCGTGTCACCAGGAAGGGACAATTCACTCAGGCTCTTGGGCTAGGAGAAGGACCACAGCTGAGCAGCAGTCTCTAAATCCTGTAACTCAACCAGTACAGCTGAAGCCATTTAGTAGGAGTCTTGTTAATTAGAAGAATCTGGCTTAAATGGGTCGTTTTAGTGGCGAGAGGGAGCAGAAGATGATGAACAGGCCCCCTGGCAAGGAGGAGCTTTACAACTAATGCCAACTTTTCCTTGACAGGCCAGACTTGGGTTGTGCTGACTCTATGTCCGCCTCAAGTCCCTCCCAGGAAGATGGGACCCAAGGCGGGAGCGACCGGTGTGGGCACTCCCCACTGAGTTATCCACCCACCCTAGTTGTGTGAGTCCTTCCAGGGTGAGCTGGGAGCCTGGATTCTAGGCAGACTGCATCTGAGTGGAGTGTAGAGTATCATGAATGACCCAGGGCAGAAGAGAGAAGGAAGACTTCCTGGAGAGGTGGGACTTGGAAAGAGAATCCCGGTGGGAAAAGACCCCAGAGAGACCCGGGGAAATGAATAACAGCCAAACCAGGGTGAGGACACTGTGCCCAACATGCCCTGAACAGTGCTTTTGTTGATAACAGTTGTTCGAGAGGGTCATGGACTTAGCTTCCTCAGCCTAAGGGCCAAGAAGGCCCAAGCACTGGAGCTTGGGTGATGACAGGCCAAGGTGTGAGGGCCTGGAAGAGCTAAATTAGTTGGCCAGTGACTGAGGACCACTGCAGGGATCGTCGGAAGAGCACTGAGTTTGGAGTCAAAGGCCCAAAATCAAGCTCTACCTCTGCCTTTTCCCTCTGGTAAAACACCGGGTGACCAATCCTTTCAACTCTCTCAGCCTCACTTTCTTTCCTGGCTAACAGATGAACAATCTCACAGGGTTGCTGGAGAGGGCCGTTTGTGCAGTAAAATGTGCAGAGTTTGGTGACAAGGTGCCACGCAGCCACGAACACGGGCCACACCAACAACAAGCCATATGACTTCCGGCCGGGCAGTCAGTGCCTCTGAGTCTATTTCCACATCTGAAAAACAGGAGAGGAATTCTAGACTGACAGGAAGACACAAAGAGAAAATGTAAGTCATCAGCACAGTGCCTGGTCCACAGCCGACACTCAATAAATCAGTGATAACTGTTAGCAATTAGCACTAATGATGTAAAGTGCAAGAACATAAGTGAAGTTTAAAATGACACAGAGAAAACATGCGAGTCAGAGAAAGAAGTTCGGATCTTTTGCAACTTCTGGTCAAAATGGTTCCCCATCCACTAGGCACCCACCTTGTAATGCTTTCTCTCTTCACTGGAAACGCGGGAACCGCCTTGGTGTGGGTTTGCTGCAGATTCTTTTGTACTATGCTGGGAATCAGGCCTGCAGCCCCACGCATGCTAGAAGATTGATACTAAGTCATCTTTTAACTGTTAAGGCGCTGGAGGGCAGTTAGCCTTGCTTCTCTTGTCCTTTCATACTGGGAGAAGTTTAGGAATAGACAGAAACTGACCTGGATTTCTCCAGTCTGAACTCAGATCACGTAGGACTTTAATCGTTGACGAGCACTCCACCGCTGAGCCCAAGGGACTGCCTACTTCTCCTGCAAGTCCCCTTCTACTTTGACACCCATGACGGACGTGGCAGCATCTATTTGCTCAATAAAGACTGATTTGTTGAGATGCTTCTCCACGGGGGAAGAGGGGCTGCAGCATGGGGAGGACCGTCCAAGTTTTAGAAGAAGACCAAGGGAGATTAGAAATTGGGAAAGTAAAGGCGGAATGTTGTTACTGGTTTCAATCTTGTGTTTAACTGGTCACTTCAGTAAAACTTAACATAAACCCTGATTTATAAACCAAGAATGTTAGCCCCAAAGGAGAAAACTGGTACTGTTGCATTATTAATCCTCGTGGTTATATATGGATCTTTAAGGGTGTGCAAGCATCATCGTTCCCAGAGTCTGTACCTTGTGGTTGAAGGAGAGACAGTCGTGACACCACCCTTGCTGTCAAACCTCATCCACTTCCCCCACATTTGTTCTTGGCTCCTGCCACACAGTAACACTGCTTCCTCCTCCCCCTAGTCCCTCAGAGCAGGCCACCGGCGGATCATGGGATGTTTTCCTTCCCGTCTCCCTGCTGGCACCCTGATGGTAGACGCCCGGGGTGTGAAACTGCACGCCCACAAAGGTGGCCTTCTGGTTTGGGAGGCCCCTGAGGAAACCAACAGTCCCTTCATTTCCTGTGGATGAAGGATGATGTGATTACAACAAATCACCCCTCATTCCTCTGCCCAAATCACACCCACAAGGCGCACTGAGAATCCAGAGTTTAAAAATAGGTGGCAGGGCCTCCAGGGAACTTGTTTGTCTCCTGGCAGTCCCACCTCGGCTCCCCCATGCCTCTCTTTGGGTAAGAGCTGGCTGGAAACCTCCCTTGAGCAGAAAGGGCTCATTCTCGCCCACACCCACTTGTTGCACACCTAAAACTGGGCTTCCACTCCTCTGCCTTGGCAGGCTGATTAAAAGTGCTTTGAGTGTGAAGGGTTTGTCCCAACAGCTGTGTGCCTGCCCGCCGCATCCCAGGCTGGGGTCTGAAATGGGGCAGAACGGGCCAGAGCGCCGGAGAGGACCCAGAGGCCTTCCACAGGAACAGGAGCTGCCCCTCGCCTCCTTCTGTAAGCAGTCAGCGCTGTTGTTGAAATATCGCTACTGCTTTTACAACTACTGATGCCCCAGATGAGAGCAGGGGCTTTGAGGTAGCATCAGACACACACTGGTGCCTTCCCACTTGGGACGTACCAGCCCCGGGGAAGAGCCCCGCTGGGCTTGCCGCCTCTGTGGGCTGTGGTGGATGGAGCAGGACTGGGACCTGCCTGTTTTCTGTTTAAACCGGGGCTTCTCTGAAGAAGGTTTTGGGGGGATAAAACCTGAAAAGAGACTTATGAACACCCAGATGTTGGGACCCAGAGTCTCCCAGCCTGAGTCTGATTCTTAGCTCTACTCCTTGCTGCTGTGTTGCCTCGGACAATTATTTGCCCTCTCTGGGCGTCTTTCCTCGTTAAAAATGTGCTAATAATATCGCTAATACTCAGCGGTTCTCAGGGCTTAAGGTCAGGCGGCTAGGTCGTGAGCACAGTGCCTGCAGGGGCTGTTCAGGGCCTGATCCCTGTCACTGCCGCCCCCTGACACACGAAGCAGGGATAGATGTACCCAGTGTCCTCAGCGAGGTACCTAGCTGGTGATTTGTAACTCTGTCTACTGGCCTAGGAAACACAGCTGAGACCACAGCAATGGCGGTGACCAACATTTGAATTTCCTTTCTGGTTTAAGAAACACAGACACCCACGCTCTGCCTTCTCATTCCAGAGGAGAAAGCATCAGAGGCAGTAAGCAGGGTACCCGAAGTCAAACCATTCACAAATGGCAAATCTAGGGCTGAAGTTCCGCCGTTCTTCCTCCCACTTTGAAGTCTTTGCCCTCCCACTTTGACCAGCAGCCTGCCCAAACATAGAGGCCAGCTACCTCATTCCCCTAAAAAACATCATTCCCCGAAGCCCAGGCGTCTGTAGGGAATTAACTAATTTATCTGTACTGATGTAGAAACAACTGTCAAAGTGTTCCCATCCTGGGCGAAATATCTATATTTTGATGGGCATCTTCTGTTGACCAGGGCCAAAGCCAAAAGACTCACTGTAACTGGCACTGTTAAAGGACAAATTGAGATCTATATGGGCTTTATTTTTACTTCTGGAACTGGACAACACTTTATGCCATAAGATACAGTAAGTGGTCTGACGAGCCAAGCAGAGGCGGTGGGTCTTATGGACAGAAAGGGGCTGGAAAAAAAAGAAGCAAGCAGATTGGTCTTGTCAAAGTTACTTCCCTTGTAAGGCAGGGAAGGGAGACAGAATAATAGGAAAATAACTGCTTAGTTACCATCGGGTTACTTCAGGTTACCCCTTTTGTGTAAAGGCTTAAGGCAGACGGAACTTCACAATCATGCCAGTAGAAACCGGCCCCATTAGGGAAACTGGCAATTATCTCTCTAATCCTGATTTTTCAGAAGGTAACACAAACAGCTTAGTCTCAATTTGGTGACAAGGAACTTTATCATGTGCAACTATTTTGACTTTTAGCCTAATCTGTCAGGGTACGTTGCAAAGTCAGGTCTTGTGCAATGAATCACATGACCTTAGTGGAAAATCATCTTCTGTCCTGTGTGGGAGATTTGTCACACACACTGAGGCTGTGGCCACATGAAGTAATGCGCCAATCATCAAATTGTAAAGTGGTCAGCAGTTTTTAAAGCGGGTACTTCTTTCCCAGCTTGGCTTGGGCACTGGGGTTGGAGCAAAGAAGAGCCAGTTTAACCTTCCCGGGCTGAGCTGAGGGAGTGGTAAGCGTCCATAACTAGTCTGTTTGTTTGTTTTCAGAACTGGGGACTAAACCCAGAGCTTTGCGCATGATAGGCAAGCACCCTAGCACTGAGCTACCGCCAGACTTGTATCTCATTTGATCTTAACGCCACCCTAGAGGTTGTACGAGGTATTTGCCATCTTCCCTTCCACAGAGGACACAGCGGGGCTCAGAAGGTCCCCTGAGACACCCATGATCCCAGCACTCTTTCCCCACAGTGCTTCTTCCCGCAGACTGTGTCCTTCCTAGTAGCAGCTTCTCCTGCCAGGAGGCCAGGCAGTGGCCAATTTTGACTCTATGGACAGAACCCTGAATCATGGCAACCAGCAGATGCCAAAGAGCCTACCCTGCCTACCACCACAGAGGAGGGTTCGGAGTTAGCCTAGGGCAGCTCCTCCCTGAGTGGAGGCTCCCAGATGCGAGCACTGGCTCCCTCTGTGCAGGGAGGGGAAGGAGGGGGCCAGGGCGTGCCCAGTTATATTCTCTGAGAATGTGAACGGTTACCTGTGGATGCTGTTCCCTGAGGACTGAGCAAAAGATTATGGGTTAAAAACATAGCAAGAAGCATCAGGTTAGATATTAGAAGGAATTTTCTGACCACGAAAGTCATGAAAACTGAAGTAGATTCACGTGAGAAAGGTGGAAGCGCTCTGTCTTTGGAATGTTTAGGAAGAAGTTCAGCCGCCAAGCGGATGGCACGGAGATCAGACAAGTCTGGGAGCAGAAGTCTACATTCCCTTTGAGCGTCTCACTAAAACCTGCTGGAAGACACCATATAAACAAAAGTATAACTATGCTTCTTTTTTAATTGAATAATTATCACTTCCAATTTGGGATGATTTCAACAATGCTTCTTGTATTTCTATTTTGACTCTGAAGGGGAAATGTGAAGTTTCCTGGTAATTTATAACTTTAACCACAGTTCTCCTGAGGCAGTAAGTTCATATGAAAAAATAGTTCACTCTGAATCTTAAAAACATTTTTTCTATGGTATAATTTGCCATCATACGGAACACACCTGTTATTATCTTATAAGCTCATAATTGCTGACTCCTCCAACCCTGACATCCCCCGACAGGTAGTTCTCCTTCAGTGAATACATCATCGCAACACCGGATCAAACTCAGGTGCTTCAGTATGCCAGTTCGAAAGTGTGTGCATTTGTCTGTCTGTCTGCCTGTCTGTCTGTCTCACAGTCTTAGGACTGAACCCAGGGGTGCTATAGCACTGAGCTATATCCCCATTCCTTTTTCTTTTTTAGTTTGAGACAGGATCTTGCTAAATTGCCCAGGCCAGCCTTGATCTTGCAATCCTCCTGCCTCAGACTTCCAAGTAGCTGGGATTACAGGTGTGTGCCAGCTTGGTAGAGAGGTTTGAAAAAGAACCGACCCCAAGTTCAGGTGCTACATCTTGACGCTTTCTCCTCCTTCGCTTGGCAAGTGCTGTCCTTCGTATTCACAAAGGACAGGGTGTTGCCTTGTTCTCAGGTATGTACTCCACAGCCTTTCTGCCAAGGGATGGGTTGGGCGGGTCCGAGCACACTCCTTCCTGCTCTCCCTTGTGCTTATGAGGTGGCTCCCAGAGGAACAGTGGAATGTGGGAGGCTGGATTTCCATTGTGTGGGCTGAACCCGTGGTCAACATGTCCTAAGCCAGCTAGATGATACAAACCACACGGAAAGTGTTTGGATCACCGTACATGGCGAGACCACGTACAGAGCACAGGTGCCGCCCAACCTTTCTCACATTGGGGCACACAGAGAAAATGATAATGTAAAGGCTGATTGAAAGATACGGTGAAAAAACATATTACAATAAAAGACACATTGTCAAGAATGATAGGATAAGTAAGTTTGAAGCAAGAGAGAGCATTTTGAGAGGCTTAATGACCATGTGTCTGTTACACATGTTCAAATGTAACAAATGTTTTAATTTAAACATCCATTGTAGTTTTTTCCACACCTAAATGATCAAACACTTGTGACAGTTTCTGTCAAATAAAAATGTTATGGTGTGTCCTCATCCACCTTACCCACTGGACCTCGCTGTATGTGACTCCAGCTATCCCCAAAGTCAAAATGACTATGAAAAGTCAACATTTTGAATCGATTCAGGACATTGAGGCAACCACAATAGGGCAACTAAAAACACTGATGAAAAAAGACTTCCAGAATTGCTTCAGAAAGTGGCAAGAATGATGGGATAGGTGTGTTTGAAGTGAGGGGGAGGATTTTGAGGGAAATTCGTGGCAATGTCTCTTTTGCTGTCATAAACTTTTATACTTAAACATGCACTGTATTTTTTATCACACTTGCTACAATGTGACAGACACCCTGGAGAAATAGATGAGGGTTTCTGCAACCAGTCAAGCTACTTCGGTAACTGCTGGCCTGGCCTGGATGCCCAATGGCTGAAGGGCCAATATTTCGCCATCTATGGGAAGGCTCTTTGGCATAGCGCAAGACGGTTAAGTCAGAATGGAGCTGGGTGAAAGGGGGCTGAGAGGTGAGACGGTTTGCAATGAGTCCCGGCTCAGCCCCTTACGGCCCTGATGAGTCACACTAACTCCTTGCCTCAGTTTCCTCACAGATATAATGGGGTTAATAACAGCGCCTATTTCAGGAAGTTGTTCCGAGGATTAAATAAGTTAATCCACATGAAGCACCTGGACGAGTGCCCGGCACAGACCACGCTCTGGGTAAAGCACGACTGCTGTTGCTCCTCCTGCATCAGCGCAAGGGCCTGTGGGGAAAAGCAAGCACCACCAGCATGTCGTTCCCAACCCAGTTAGAATCACAGTAGAATCCCAGGCGGGTGACTCACCGCTCGCTCGAGGCGTGTGCCTCTTATTGTCTCTTACTCTTTTGCCCTTCCCGAATGTGACTGTGAAGCTTAAGAGGTAAAAGTACAAGAAGAAAGAGCCTACCAGGGAGCCAGAAGCCCACACCCCAGTTTCTGTTCTTCCACCCTCTTGCGGCCTGCTGGGCAAGTTGCCCCCCCCACCCCGGCCCCCCAGCTCCTCATGGGTTGAGAAAGCGCAGAGGACAGGCGACTGCAAAGACCTCTTTCTGCTCTGATGTGTCATGATTCTGTGGGGCAGAAGTGTATGCTGCACGTGTGTGTGTGTGTGCATGTGCGTGCCCACATACACTACGTGTGTGCAGTAGCTGGTACCTGAACCTCCAACACTGAAGCCCAAGGACAATTAACACCAAGCAAGTTAATGTTTTCCGTTTCCTGTGAGTCAAAACACTGCACATGTCCCCACCTGCTGTAAGCACACACCTTCAATTTGCCAGTCTTGCCCTCCCAATAGCTGAATTATAAACTGGAGCCTTTTCTACCTCAAGGATAAATCCACAAATATGTCTCCTAGGTAACGTCTTGTTAGCTGCCCTACTCAAAACTCTTGAAAAAATAAATCTTCATTTATTTTAATAAATAGTAATTCAGATATCTCAGTGAGGCCTCCCACTCTATTAGTCCAAATTACCAAATTTCGCTCATTTCTGCTCATGGGAGGGCATTGGGTGAATACACAAGACTTATCCTCATCCATAAAGAAAATACATTAAAACGCCATTTTCCAGCATCTGGTCTTATGTTTTCCTAGCTCTATTTTATTTAGAGGTAGTTAAAACACAGGTATCCTTCTTGGAATTAAAAATTAATAGGATAGTTCAAATAGTCACTCATACGTTACAGCCAGAGCAACTTCTCAATTTAATCATGATCCTTACAAGAATAATCTCCCACCTCACAGTTAGAGGAGAACTTTTTCTCCCTTTCTTTCTTCCGATCCTCTGGAGTGGATGATCCCACGAAGCCATCTCTCAGACCTCCCAGAAATCAGCAGTATCACCGTGCAATCACATGAGTGTGTCCTGGCACAGGGCAAGGGTCGGTGGTACACGCCTGTAATCCCGGCCCTCGATGAAGCTGAATTAAGAAAATCAAAAGTTCAAGTCCTACCTGGGAAAGTTAGCAAACCTCTGTCTCAAGACAAATTTAAAAATTTTTTTGAATGTCTGGGGCTGTAGCTTAGTAGTAAAGCATCCCCTAGATTTGATCCCTGGTACAGCAAAAAAAAAAAAAAAAGTCCTGGCACAGCAAGAAGGGAACAAGCCCCAGGCCGTGTAGCCTGAAGGACTTGGCAGAACAATGCCGCACCAAGCCGGACCCTGTGGTCTCATTCTGTTTTTATTGACACATGCCTTCCTCTGTGAAGCCCAGAGCAGGCCCGTGTGAGAAAGGCGTTCTGGACTCTGGATGCCTACCATGGGCTCAAGTGACTACCAGCCCCACCTAACAAGGAGGGCGATATTTCTGAGGATTTGGCAAGAGCCAGGCCCCACCACCAGACATCCTCACAGCTTTCCCTATGGGGCTGAGCAGGACCCTAGAACAAGCGGCAGTGGCGTTTACACAAGTCCACGCATCCTAGAGCAGGGAGGGAGGGCAAGAGGACTATGGCCAGGAATTTTATGGCCTGCTACCTTTGACAAATGACAACGGTTAACAGAATGAGTTCACCAGGAAAGAAAACAGAACTCACAAGGCAGCCATGGATCCCTTTGAGGAGAAGAACATTCTTTCCCTCCTGGTGACACGGCCATCAGGAAGGCAAAGAGAAACCCTTCTGAGTGTGGCCTAAACAAACCAGGCCTTCCCCTGGCCCCCGGAGTATTCAGTCCTCAGCCCTGGAGCCTGTGAACACCCTCAGCTAGCGGAGCAGTTCGGCAGAGAGGACTATGAGGGGCAGGCTCTCTGGGATGAACCACTGGACCCTAAAGGTAATCACAAGTGTCCTTGGAGAGGAAGAGAGGAGATCCAACTGTAGAGAGGAATATGAAGCCTGAGGCAGAGCTTGGATGATGAGCTTGGAAGACGGAGGAAGGGGCCACCAGCCAAGGAACTGAGGCAGCCACCAGGCACTGGAAAAGCAAAGAACAAACTCTTCTCTGGAGCCTTCAGAAGGG
>PVJO010031730.1:0-13946 GCA_004026905.1 Hystrix cristata
TTTAAAAAACAAAGTGCTTTGCTGTTGAGGATTTAGCTCAAGTGGTAGAGCGCTTGCCTAGCAAGTGCAAGGCCCTGAGTTCCACCCCAAGCACCCACCCCAAAGTGCTTCGCTGAAATATAACTGATGTACAATATTCACATTTGAAGCGTACAATTTGATATGACATGTATTTCATCACATGAAATAAGGAACAATTCTGTGATTCCTGTAAATCGCTTTGCACTTTTCTCCCAATGTCTCCCTTTGCTCCTCCTCAGGAACCATTTGCTTTTCATTTGGGGTTAACGGAGTTTTCCAGAATTATAAAAACGGAATCACATAGCAAGGCTTCTTTCACTTGATATAATTCTTCTGAGATTCATCCATGTTGCCAACACGGGCCCCCAGATCTGTCGTTCCTGTCCATTGCTGAGGACTATACCATTCATTGTACCACAATCTGTTTGTCATGTAACTGCTCAAATGACTGTTGTTTCCAATTTGGGCTGTTGCTAATAAAGGTGCAGTAACATTTGTATACAAACCTTTGTGTGGACCAACCAGCAGAGGTTTCTGGTTACTTCTGATTCTACACTATTTACATGTGTCATACTTATTGATAACACTGCTTTTGTTTATTTACCAAGAACATGTATTGGTACATTGTGTATATAATGTTCCCATTCATCATAGTTAATTTGTACCTGTACATGACATACCTTGGTTTCTCCCCCTTTCCCCACCCTCCCCTTTAAGCCTGCTTACTTACAACAGCTTTATTTACATTTTTCCATTTTCCCCTTTCTTTTCTTTCCCTCTTCCTCCCTCTCTAGTTCTCCTCCCTTTTGAATATTAACTTTCTTTTACACAGTATCTATTATACCTTTTTGTCCTTCTTTATGATTTCTCCTATCAGAGAAACAATCTGATATATACTCATGTGTGTCTGATTTATTTCACCTAAGAGTATGTTTTCAAGGTGCATCCATTATCTGTGACTGTTTCAAGTTTATACTTTTTATGGCAGAGTAGTACTCCACTGTGTAGGAAAAAAACACACGTTCTTTAGCCATTCATTCATTGTTGGGTATCTGGGTTGTTTCCAAGACTTGGCTATTGTGGTGTTGCTATAAACATGGTTGTGCCTTTATTACTGTGGTACGACATTTTTAATTCTTCTGGGAAGATACCAAGCAGAGGAACAGTTGGGTCAAATGGAACCTCTAGTTGTAGACTTTTGAGGAATCTCCACACTGATTTCCAGTGGTTGGACCAGTCTACCTTCCCGCCAACAGGGGAAGAGGGTTCCTTTTTCTCCGCAGCCCTGCCAGCATTATTGGTTGATTTCTTGATAACAGCTGTTCTTTCTAGAGTGAGATGCAATCTTAGTGTTGTTTTAATTTGCATCTCTCGAATGATTAGTGATGAACACTTTTTCATATATTTATTTGCCATCTGTATTTCTTCATTTGAGAAATGATTATTCATTTCAGATGCCCATTTTTGGATTGGGTCTTTAAATTTGAGGGGTCTGATATTTTTGAGTTCTTTATATATTCTATATGTTACACCTTTGTCTAAGAACAGCTGACAAAAATTTTTTCCCCACTCTGTGGGTTTTCGCCCCACTCTGTTGGTGATTTCTTTTGCAGTTCAAAAAGTTTTTAATAGGATATGATTCCAATCATTGATTCTTTGTATTATTTCCCGTGCAGTCTGAGTTTTGTTCACACTTTTTTGAGTTTTGTTCTTGCCTACACTTATGTCTTCAAGAGTTCTTCCTATTCTATCTTCCAGCAGATTTAGTGTTTCTGCTTTAATGTTTAGATCTCTGATCCACTTCGATTTTAGTTTCATACATGGTGAGAGACATGTACCTAGTTTTAGGCATGTGGCAAGCCAATTTTTCCAGCACCATTTATTTTTTTTAAACCCAGCATCATTTATTAAAGAGGTTGTCTTTCTTCTAGTGAGGGTATTTGGCTCCTTTGCTGAAGAGGAGGTATCTGAGTGGATAACACTGCTTATTATAATGCAGTGACTCCAAAAAGTATCACTGTTCTATCTTCAGTATATTTTACACAGAATAGGTGGTCAATGAGTCGTTTACAGATTTTCCTCTCCCATAGACCTATATTCAACTTGAGGGAAGAGACTGGGCCCTGCCTTCACTTTATAACTTTCCAAACAAAGAATGAGCATTTAAAAAATGCTCAAGCTAGGCACGATGGCGCAAGCCTGTACTATTAGCATTTTGGAGGCTGAGGTAGCAGGGTCACTGCAAGTATGAGGTCAGCTTGGACTACAAGTGAGTTCAAAGCCAGCCTGAACTACACAGTGGAACCGTGGCTTAAACAAACAAAAAAAGCTCAGAAAAATTTGTAGCTTATGGTGTTTATTTCTGGGATCAACTATTTATTCAAATTACTAAAAAAAGCCTCAATTAATTGCAAATACTGAACAAAATAAAATTTCAGACAAAATATACAAAATATTTTACAAGTTTAACACACACAACATGTAAACAATTTGTAGAAAACGTGTTAATGCAGTTGCTTTATGAATAGAACCGTAACTCAGAGTAAAAACTTACTGTTAAAAAACAGAAAACTGAAAAAAGGAAAATGATATAGAAAATTAATATGTGAACTTAGACTAGTGACCATTATTAACTCAGTCACACCCCACTTCTCCAAAAAGTTAAAATAAGATGTTTCTCGGTACTGTTTTCTTTAGAATTGCTTTTTCTCTTTGCAAATATAGCAGTACCTCATATTTTAAATTTTGTTCTAATCTTATACTCTGTTGTCAACCTAAGTAAAAGCAAATATCTATATTTTTCCATGAAAAGAACCATGCTTTTTAGAATGGCTTCACATGAGAACTCATATTTAAGCATATTTTTCCCCTGAACACTAACAAAGTATATGCAGTATTTATTTGATGATGGTTTATTTCCCAAGGGTTTTCCTCAAGAGTTTTAAGTTTTCAGGGAGAAATTTTTAAGTGGGTTACTTTACCTGAGTTTTAAGATATCACTTAACTTTTATAACTAGCCATTTTTCTTTACTTTTTGGTGCTGGACATTGAATCCAGGGCCACAGACTCCCTCGCAGCCATAACTAGCTATTTTTCTATCAAATAAACATTTCAATCATTTTTCTACCTAAGTCCCTTCTAGTTCAGAGCACTGAGAAACAGAGACATACCCAGAACTAATCCATAAGTAATCAAACTTATAATATTAAACTACTAGACTTTTATTAATTCCTCAAAAATAAAAAAAAGAAAAATAGAATTATCACATGATTCTAGAAAGTCCAAGTCTAAGTATATACCCAAAAGAACTGAAAATAGGGACATGAGCAAATCTATACATTCATGATCAAAGCAGTATCACTCACAGTGGACTCAAAAAGAGGAAGCAACTCACAGGTCCATGGACAGATAACTGGATAAACAAAATGAGACACACCCATGCCAAAGAATATTATTCAGTCTTAGAAAGGAGCACATTCTGATGTAAGTTACAATATGGATAAACTCTGTAGGGCAGTTAGACAAACACTGTATATTCCAATTATAAGATGCACCTAGAATATTCCAATTCATAGAAAGTAGTTGCCAGGGAATATAGGCAGAGGAGAATGAGCAGTTAGTGTTTAATGGGAAAAGAGTTACAGTTGTGAAAGATGAAGAATTCTGAGAATGGGTAGTGATGATAGTTATATAAAAATGTAAATATACTTAAAGCCACCGAACTGCACATATTCTACAATTTTAAAAAATCAGTGGTTTAAGTTTCAACCTTAAGAAGCTAAAAAAAGTGGGGTGTGGAGGAGCAAATCTACAAATCCAGCACTGCGGAAGGCTGAGGCAGGACTGCAAAAGTGCACCCACGCTGGGCAACTTTGAGACCCTGTCTCAAAACAAAAAATTGGCTGGGGAGGGTTGGGGATTTAGCTCAGTGATAGAGAGCTTGCCTAGCAAGCACAAGGCCCTGAGTTTGATCCCTAGCACTGCCCGGTCTCCCCCACAAAATGGCTGGGGAAGCTAGAAAAAGAGCAAAATAAACCTAAAATAGGTATAAGGGGGGGTGGGGAACACAGATATAAATGAAGAAAACACAAATTACAGAAAAGATTAGTGGTAAACTTGGTTTTCTGAAAAAAAAAAAAGCAAAATGGATAATCCTTTAGCTACACAGATTAAAAAAGGAAAAGAGAAAAAATAGAGGTAGGAATAGAAGGCAAACCTGGGAAAGAGATATACAGAATAACCAGGATGGTGAGACATTTCAGAAATAAAGTGTGTAGGGTATTTCAAGGAGTGACTCACTATCAAATGACGACAGGTCAAAGATGTAAACCAATGTCTACTTGACAGCGCCCCAAAGGAATCACTAATGACCTTCCACTAGCACGCAAGGAGAGTTAGAAGACTGCAACAGACAAAGAATACGTACAAACCAGGAAGTAAAAACTGAGTACATAATTCAACGTGAAGTAGTTTGGTTCTTAAGATAGAGCAAGGGGCTTAACTGGAGGGAAACAAATAATCTTAGCAGAGCTCTAGAGAGGATACGGACACTGGAGAAACTAGAACACGGTTTTCATCTCTCCCCAATTGTACATAAGTATTTTATTGTGGTAAATATACAGAGAATGTTTTGATTATTGTTAGAAAAGCTTCAGAGAAGAGAGAAATTGTTAAAGACACAAGTGATAACAGATGATGTAAGAACCCTGGATGGTCAAGAGACAAATGAGATTCAGAGCGTGAGTGAAAGAATTAGCCTTACAACAGGAGGAAACCCAGCGATCAAAAACAGAGGGAAGCGAAAGGACAGCTACACTGCTCACAGTCGGGGTGGTGAGAAGTGAGAATTCTTGTCTGACAGCTCTGCCTTTTATTTCTCTTTGAAGTTACTGCTAAAAAGGGAGGAGATGGAGTACAATTTTGAAGCAAATGAAATAGGAGAAATAATTTGAAGAAAAAAATGAAACAGAGGATGATTAGGAGGAACTGAAGCCCCAACTCAAATTGGTGAATTTGTACTGGCAATAAGTTACGCCTTTAAAGTTACATTTCATTAAACTGATGGAAAATAAGTAATGGCTTTCAACTATTTTTTATTAAATGTATTAACAATAATCATTAGTTAACAGTTCATAACATGGTACTCAGTATATGCCAGGAAATTGTTTAAGTACTTTTTACATATTAACTAACTTAATTTTCGCATAATTTTGGGGGCATCATTTAGTGTCTTTATTTTACCAGCGAGGAAAAAAAAAGCACAAAAAGAAGGTAAGGAATTTGCCCAAAGCCAGACTACTAGTAAGTAACACAGTCAAGATTTGAACCCTGGTAGTGTGCTGAGTTTGTGCTTCTAACACTATGCTAAGTTATGCTAAGTAAATCTAGTTGAGGAAAGCAGAAATGAGAAACAATATTAGGTGGGCCAAAAAGCAAAGAGAGGTTATGATTCCTGTAGATGAAAATAATTCTCGCAGAAATATGGTTTGTACGGTTCTATGTGGCATATAAAAGGTACCAAACATAAAAAAACTGTCCTTACACAGTAATGAAAAGCCACAAAAAGGAAACGAGCATTGGGAAGAATCAAAGCAGAAAGACTGAGTCAATGAAAAGTAAAACCTAGGTAGGTGGAATATAAAAAGAAGAAAAGATTAAAAATGGAAGAAGGAATACACACATGTTAATATCGGTAGAAGAGAAAAATGGGCTGCGTGTGGTGGTGCACACTTGTAATCCCACCACTCAGGAGGCTGAGGCAGGAGGATCTCTGAGTTTGAGGGCAGCCTGGGCCTGAGTTCAAGGCCAGCCCTGTCTCAAAAAACCAAGAGAGGAGGGGAAAGGGGGGAGAGAGAAATGAAATGAAAGCAAAATAATCAGAATACATCTAAGTCTCCCAAAACTCTTTTTTATTTTCTTTTGTTTTGTTGAACCAAAGAATATCCCAATTTTATTAATTGTTCTCCCAAAGAGAACAAATAAAATATTTAAAGAAGTATCATACTAAATATACGTGTTTGCCAAGGGTAGGCAAGGATCAGATATTTAGCAGGTTAAGAGCTGAATAAGATGAAATAATTGTGGTTTTTTTTTTGGGTGGCAGGGATCAAACTCAGGGCCTTGTGTTTGCTAGGCAAGCACACTAACCACTGAGCTAAATCCCCAGCCCTAAGATGAAATAATTAAAAAAAAATTATCTGAAGTTGTTTCAGAAACCAAAGGTTAACAGCTCCACTAAAAACTTGATTCCAGAGTCACACTCTTCTTTATTTGCTATCCCAAGATATTTGTGGCTATGCTGAATGCACCAAAAACTATTAACCAAATTAAAGGGCTGGGAGTATAGTAGAGCACAAATGAAGCCTTGGTTCAGTCCCCAGTTCAGCAAACAGTAGTAAAAACAAAACAACTGAAATAAAGAGCAATATAAAGCATAAAAAGCAGGCTAGGGATTTAGCTCAGTGGTTAGAGTGCTTGCCCTGAGTTCAATGCCTGGCACCAAAAAAAAAAAAAAAAAAAAAAAAAAAAAAAAAAAAAAAAAAAAAAAAAAAAAAAAAAAAAAAAAACAAAAAAAAAAAAAAAAAAAAAAAAAAAGGATAAAGAAATATATACAGCTCAATACTTGTAGAAAGACAGCAATATCCTGAGGTATATTAAAGTGGCCAAAATACTTGCAACAGGGTGGCAATATCATAAAGTAACAATGTTGAAACTGCAAAAAGACTGGGTATCAAACATCTATAATTTTAAGTTCTTAAAGGTATTTTAAAAACATTAAAATGGAAAGATATTCAATGTAGAGAAAAGATAATGTTCTCCAATAATGAGACATTAAGAATGAGCTCGATCAACCCACTTTCACTGTTCTAAGACAGTCGTCAATGTGAAATGCCACGACAGAACAGGTCAGTGATCTACCCCAGGGCAAGCAAAAGTGTGCTGACCAAGAGATTGCAGGTTCGAACCATAATGTTAGCAAAAAAAAAAAAAAAAAAAAAACCCCATGTGCCCTTCAGGCAGGAGTATTACACAAATTAAGAGTCTTTGTACTTTCGAAAGGCACATATACACTCACTGTTTTAGAACCTGAGACTAAAAACTCTAAAGATTTCCAGCTCACGGACTAAAATGTAGTGAAGTATTTCTAATATAAAGAACAAAGAAGGGGTTGGGAATTTAGCTCAAGTTCGAGCTAAGGCCCTGAGTTCGATCCAAAAAAAAAAAAAAAAAAGAGACTAAGGAACAAAGAAAAACTGATGTGAATTTCAGCTTAACAGACGATTAATTTCAAACAATCATTCTGAGGTATAAGAACTATCTGTTTCATAGTGAATGTGGTGGCATTTAAAGCAAAAATACCCCATAAAGCTTATATAAAGAGTATACTCAATAGCAGCCTATGAAATGTCAAGAAACCACAGGGAAAGATCATTTTTGAAATGTGTAATAGTTATAAGGGTATTAAAAATTAGCATTGAAAGGAGCCAAATTAAGAGTCTCCTAACTAATGAGGGAGACCCCTGGGCTGGGGATTTAGCTCAGCGGTTAGAGTGCTTGCCTTCCAAACACAAGGCTCGGAGTTCGATCCCCAGCACCAAAAAAAAAAAAAAAAAAAAAAGAGGGAGACCCCTTTAGGACACACTGTCTTTGATGCCTGACCACTTTGAGTGAAAAAAGTTTTATTCTTTGCAAGGCTAGGAAAACTTACAAGAAGCTTCAGAGAACCACATAGTTACATGAGGATATTGTAATGTTATTAGTTGTACACAGCTGTCAATAGTTTTATAATAAGAATGTATTTTTAATCATTCCCTTCAACATTTTACTGTGAACATTTTCACATACAGCAATGTTTAAAGAAATTTAACAGTTACTTGCCTGAATAGCCACACCTAGGTTTATCATCAACCTTCTATTATACTATACTTGTTTTATCATGTATCCACTTATCAATCCATCTTGATTTTTGCTACTTTACTGTTAAAATGTCTGTTTAAAAAAGTGTTATCTAAATACAGGTCCTGAAGCAGGGAGTCAGGAACTCCACTTATTTTTGAGGTGCTGGGGATTGAACCCCCCCACTCCCCACAATGACTGAGAGTGCTAGTACTTTTACTTCTTTTTTTTTTTTAAAACCGTGAGTGAGACAGGGTCTTGCTAAGCTGCTACTTTACACAGGCTGGGCTGAAACCTGGCAATCCTCCTGCCTCAGTCTCCCACGTGCTGAGATTAAAGCCATGTGCCACCATGCCCAGGTCTATCTCTCATTTCTTAAAAGAGGAACTCTAAGGATATGTAACAGACCTGACAAGCACATGTGACTCTTGGCATGTAATCTCTGGGTTGCTATAGGATAAACATCGGTGATGTAATTTCTTATTGATGGTGATGAAAAAAATATGGAATTTTATGACTTGTTACACTGAGCTGTAAGGTGTGGCAAGCAGCTAAGTGTAAACTCTGAAGATGGACTTCAGTTTGAAACCTCGGTCTGCCAATTACTAGCTGTGAAGACCCTAGGCAAGTCACTTAATCCTTTTTTTTTTTTGGTGCTAGGGATTGAACTCAGGGCCTTGTGCTTGCAAAGCAAGCACTCTAACCACTGAGCTAAATCCCCAGCCCTGACTTAATCCTTTTAGATATCGGTTTCTTTATTTGCAAAGTAAGATGCTAGTACCTGAGTGCAGGATTTAACTCAGATAAGGTATAAAATGTTTAGCATAGCTGCTAAAGAATACAACAAATACTACCAATTGTTATGGCTTTTACTTAGCTTCCTGTGCTTACAGGTGGGGCTTTTCAGAGAAGGCTGGATCTAGAATACTGATGGTGAATCTTTTAGAGCTTTCAATGATACAAACAGCCCACTGGGGCACGTGTGCTGTAGGTTCACCACCACTGATCCAGGGTGTGTGATACTGGGATTGAAGGTATGTAGTACTAAATTAGTCCTCTGTTGGGCTGATATAGTTCTGGGTGTGGATAATGGGAAGGCCCACCATGGATGTGGGTGGCACCAACCAAGAGGCTTGTAGTCTGGATGGAATAAAAGGGAAAGGGAGGCTCATTTTGCTGCTTCCTGCCTGCCTTGCCATGGACTGTTTTTCCTCTGCCATGCCACTCTGCTTTGGAGCCAGGTGACTATGGACTGAAACCTCTACAAACAGTGAGCTGAAATAATAAACCTTTCCTCCTTTAACTTGTGGGTGTCAGTTATTTCATCTCAGCAATGAGAAAATTATCATCCAATTATTAGTCCATACAGCCTACCGCAATAGGCTCTAGCTGGTCCACGGCTATAAATACCCTTGTAATTGTTTGTATCATGCTTTTCATTAGCCTACCTGTTTTAATACCCTGGGCAGTCTATGTTATTGAAATTAGACAGCATGAGGATAACAGGGCCTAAAGTGCACGCATTCTCTATCATCCTGCTTTACTCCTTGAAAGAAAGTATTACCAAAAGCAGCGATGGGAATCACAGAATATACACACACTATGGGGGCTACTTTGTTTTTTAGCAGCTGGCTGACAGAAGTCAATAAAAGGTCTAAATGTGTTTGGCCTACTTTAGACAACCACTGCTCCCTCTTAAAACTATCTCAACAAAGTACTTGAAACTGCATAATACTGAGTTTCTACCAAATTTGGTCTAATTCGAACAAAATGTGCTTTTAAAAACTTTTTTTCAGACGGAGTCTTCCTATGTGGTCCAGGATGGCCTCAAACTTGCAGCAATCCTCCTGCCTCGGCCTTCTGAGTGCTGAGATTACAGGCGGGCACCACCACACCACACCTGGCCAAAAATCATGTTTTTAAAGAGGCATGTAGTTTGGTAGAAATTTCATGAATCCACCTACTTTTATGCCACACAACCAGTATATATATGCTCTCCACAGATATAAAGTCTCAAAAAACAAAAAAACAAATAATGAAGTTCTACTTTTATGAAATTTTTATTTAAAACTCTGACATCTGTAGGGTAGGATGTGCTTGGTGGAAAAGTATTTGCCTGGCATATGCAAAGACTTGGGTTTGATCTCTAGTAGTGGGGGAAAAAGACATCTGTAAAAGCAAGTGTAAAATCTACTTCTCTACTAACTTTCTAAAGATGAGTCTTAGTGATTTCTCTTTGCCAGAGGAGCCAGACTCTAACAAACACTACATAGAATCTAACACTACTACTATGTGACTTCAAGTAAGTAACACACCTGTCTACTGCTAACTCCTCTGCCCTTAAGATACGGGGACAGATGTCAAAAGGACTATGGTGAAGGGGAAGAACACTTCACCTTAACAAAATGATTTGAGTGTAGTTTTTTAAAGTCTAGTTTTGAAACACTGTTGACTTTTGAACCGTATGTATTTTACATATTCAAAAATAAAACCCTAAAATAAAAAATGAAAGCAACAAACCTATGAAATTGGTAACATAAGAGTATTTTAAGTAACTTTTGAACATAGCACATAGCACTGATCATACAGCCTGTGTGTAACATATATGAAAATAAATGCAAAGAAGTTTTGGACTTTGCTCCAAAGTAGAAGTATTAGTATTGTAATTTTAAACGGACTTTACCTATATTGTAGAAAGCAAGTAAGCATATCTTATTTGTAGCATGATTTTCACTTGAGACGAGAAATACAGAATCAAAAAAGAAAAAGCCTGCTATGCTAAATTGGAATTGGCTATATCACTAGAAACGCACAACTAAACAAGGAGAAACAAACTTTTTATAGTTCTGTTCTCTCACAGGGCCTAAGAAGCAATGACACCCTGGCAGCGGTGAATATGCCAAACATGCACATCGTACTTTCTACACACCATTTGTCACTAAAAGGGACCAAGACTCCTTGAATAAACAGCCTTTCCAGACGTGAAGCAAAGAAAAGTACAAAAGCAGCTCTGGATATCTTGCGCCAGAAAGCATTCGAAGATTAATAGTGAGTAGGGGTGTCGAAAGACACAGTGGCCAGCTAGAACGGGTTCCTACTACCAAATTTGGGCCAATTTGGTCATCAAAAATAAAAAAGACCATAACTGGTTATAAAACAATGAATAAATTAAAACCCATGCGTCTACGGTGGTATTAAACCCAAAAGTAAAGAAAAAAATCTATTTGGCCTCATTGGGGGTGACTTTTTCCCCAGCTCTTTACTTTGAATACAGAAGTGATGAAAGTAATTTAATCTGCATTCAAGAGGAATGTTTTAGTTTATCCCCCCAATCAAGGAAATCTCTTACACAGAACCTCTAGTAAGATAACTGATGAAGCAACAGTCATCAGTAGGTGCTAAAAATTACTAAGCACAACATAATTAGAAGCAGGGTATTTGCTTGATGTCAAAGTACTACCCTTCGGTCACATACTAATCACAAATTGGCAAATCATAGCATGGTCACATCAGCATCACTAACAGTGTGGCAACCTAATTTTACCTACAGTATCTACCATATGATACAATACGAGTATTCTTGTCAAAGAAAGTTAGACTTTAGGAAAATCGAGCTTTTCTTTAGACCAAGCTTCCAGGTTAAGAGGAAATTTGGGGGAAAGAGGAAGAAGTCAAAGGATACCAGGAGAACATGGACAAGTCCAGAATGTGGTTCTATTCTACAAGACAACTAGTTTGCTCAAATAGGTGTCAGGAAAATGCAGAGACAATAGGTACTGTCCTTTTACACCAAAGGGATTAGACTTAATGACCAAATGGAATGCACAACTCCTGGCTACACTTTAGAACTGAAGTTGGAATAAAGTTAATTTTGATAGGTAGTGTTCACACAAGGAGAGAAAGAAGGGGACAGTGTGCCAAAATGTTAATCACTAAATCTAGGTACTGGGGCATTCAATGCATTTTTTCTTCCGATTTTTCATAACGAAGTTAGAAAGTGTTCTTTTACTGAGAACTATAGCAGAAAGTACACCTACGCTGAAACTGTATCCAGGTTCAAATCTCAACTCTCACTTACTTCTTGTGTGGCCTACAGCAAGTTACCTAATATTACTAAATTTCTGTCATCTATGAAATTCAAGTAACAACAGCTTCATCGTTCGATTGTTCTGAGAATTAAGATACATATGTAAAATGCCTAGTAATGTTGCACAAAATTAGTAAATCTAGTTTTCAAAATTAATGTAGTCATCCTAAAACACGTGATTACAGGAAAACATTTTCACACTCCCTGGTAAGGGAAATATTAGATAAAATTAAACATTGTGAATCCACGGGAAGTTAAAGTGAATAATGGGGAAAATGAAGATTTATAGTATTGTTTTTTTAATCTGAAAACTGCAACTGAAATGGTAGGCAAAAAGAAACCATCAAAATCTCGAGCTACCCAAACTCTTTCGTATTTATCATACTGTGTAGAGCAGTTTGGTTCTGGTATTACCTATGTCTGAACATAACACTGAGAAAATAAGTCCAAGTTACAGAGAAGTTTTCCCTAACCTCAACAGATAATCTACTTACATGCTGAATAAGAAATTAAAATTTTGTCTTCACTGTTGTAAGGAGGTGTTCCAATGAAGTACACGACCAATGGGCCTCATCCTAAATTCCGGTTAAGGTTCAAACACAAGTCGCATGCAATTTCCTTTCATCAGTGCTAGCGTTTTCGTTATTTCACTCGCAGGTAATCCCTTTTTCTGGCTAGGCCGGCAACAAAATGACTAGATGTACAGTGATCCTCAGGTAGGAAAGAAAAAGAAATATCTGCATTTCTCGTCTTTCTTTCTAAAAACAAGTGCCATCTTTTTCTTCCCACTACCGCGGCAGGGGAGGAGGGGGAATAGACAGGCCACGGCCGCGCCCGCTCCGGCTGTGGCTCCAGCGGGCACCGGGCGCGGGCCGGTGCCCCCAGAACCCGGCGCCGGGCCCGAGGCGCCTCCGCCGCCGCTGAGAGGACCCCGCGGACGTCTCCGCGCGCGCAACGACGACCGGCTCCCCCCGCGCCGGGCGCGCGGGTCCCCGGGCGGGCACCCCGAGCGCTCGCAGCGGCGGCGCCACCCCGCCCCGCGGTCCCCGTTACCTGCGGCGGGCTCGGGCTGGGGCGGCCTCGGTGCTCCTCCTCCCGCCGGGCTGAGGCGGCGGCGGCCCGGGGGGAGGGGGCGGAGCGCGGCTGCTCCTCTCCTCCCCCGGGAGCGCGGGGACCCTATCTCGGGCCGCCGCGCCCGGGCCCGTTGGCAGCCCGCGGCCGGGGCATGGTGGGAGAGCGCGCGGCTAGGAGCGCGGCCCGGCACCCGGGGGCCCGGGGGGGCGGGGAGGCGCGGAAGCCGCGCGCGGCGGCCGTGGGGGGCCGGGGGCCGAGGGCGGGCGGCGATGGCCGCGGGGCGGGGCGGAGCGGGGCGGGGCGGGGGCCGATGGGAGGGAGGCTGGGAGGGAGCCGCCGCCGCACGCGTGCGGGCCGGCGCCGCCGCCGAGGCCGCCCCGCTCGCTCCAGCCCGTTTGGGGCCACTTTGTTTGTGTCCCAGAGTGCCCCGCGCGGACGGCCGGGCAGGGGAAGGGGAGGGAAGGTGGGCGGGGCTCGGAGGGGGTACCAAAACGCGGTCTCTGCGCAAGCGCAGAGTAGGCCCTCACGGTGTCCGCACGCGAACTGCGGGCCACGCTGTGTCCGGAGACGGTGCCGCCCGCGTGACGCGCAGACGCCGTCGGACTCGACGCCCCCCGTGCGGTTGTGCCTGTGTGCACGCGTGCCGTTTACGTACTTGGGAGCTATGACCTTTGTCGGGTCCGTCCTCCCGCTCGCTGGCCTGTGAGCAAGCTCCACGCTTGCACGGAGAGAAGCCTTCATATGCATTAGTCTTCCCTTTGAACTAAAAACGAAAGACGCCCCGATTTTTTCGGGCGGTTTCTGCAGCGGGTCCGAAACCGAAACACCCAAAGCCCCTCCTCTCCGGGAGGGAGAGATCGGTTGGTAG
>PVJO010031731.1:0-14001 GCA_004026905.1 Hystrix cristata
TCCTGCCGGATTGGACCATGGCACATTGGTGACTCACGGTACCAAAATCAAAATCCAGTTTTGTAGGGGGAAAGAAAAATGGTGGTAGATAAAAGGTGTATTGCTTGGATGGAAATATAGCAAAAGGAGCACTACTTGGAATTTCCATATTTCCAAATAATTCACAAGATGTCAGTGTTTTTTCTCTCAACATTCTCTTCCTTCTTCAAAAAATGTACAGAAAGTCTGCTCTTGTGTTGGTAATTTCTGATATTTATTGAGCCCTAATGGTAATTTCTGATATTTATTGAGCCCTCTTGCAGGCACTTCACATCTGTCACTGCGTGCGATCCTCAAGGAAATTATATTGGGTCATGGCTATTGCTATTCCCATTTACAGATGGGGAAACTGAGGCACAGAGAGATTAAAGTCACCCGACCCAGGTCAGGCAGCTAACACAGTATTACAGCCGAGCCTTGATTCCCAGAATCCCATACTCTCTAGCCACTACACCACACTGCCATCCTTGCTTTTGTTTTGTGTAAAGCTTTTATTGAGCACCTACAATTTGTCAAGCACTTTTCTGTGAGCCTTAGCAGAGGAAGACTGGAATACAAAGAAGTGAGATGAAAGTGGGCCCACCACTGACCCACTCACCTGCTGCAGGCCCCTGATTCTCATCACCTCCTCCTCCTCCAGGCTTCCCCTGCGATGCGGCCAGAGAAATCCTCTTAAAATGCAGTCCAGGTCATGGCACCTCTGGGCTCAGAGCCGTCCTCTGACTCCCTCTCATGTTCATCACACACGACCAGTTCAGCAGGACGACCCTTTCCACTCCCAGCACCCCTCATCTGCCCCAGCCCCTCACCTCTCTCGCCTCACCACTTCACACTGCTCTCATTCAGCACACAGGGGTGCCACTCAGAAAACAGACCTGCACCTCTTACTTCAGGACATTTGCACTTGCCATTCTTCTCCCAGAATGCACTTCCCAGATTGACCTGACTCATGTATCTTTGCAAGATGTCTTAAATTGACAAATAAGAAAATGTCTGTATTTCTAGTGTATAACATGCTGTTTTCTAATGCATACTTGGTGGAATGACTAAATCATACTAGTTAGCATGGCTGTTACGGCGCATACTCACAATTTGTGATGAAAACATTTAAAACACATTCTCTTAGCAATTTTCGAGTACATTATACTCTATTGAATTCCCCACCCCTATAAGAGAGCTCCAGAGCTTACTCCTCTTAGCCTCAATTTTGTGTCCTTTAACTAACAATTCCTGTACCCAGCCCAGCCTCTGGGCACCTGGGTTCCAACTCTCTGCTTCTGTGATTTCCATTTTTTAGATTCCATGTTTAAATGAGAACAGGCAGAATTTGGCTTTCTCTGCCTGGCTCATCTCACTTAATATGGTGTCTTCTGGGCTCCGACATTCTCTACTGCTTGTCCTTTATCTCCTTCCAGTTTTGCCCAAAGGTTACCTTGCAATGAGGTCTCTGAACATCCCTTTTTTGCACTAATAAATATATATTTTTTATTTTTTTGTGAAAAAGTAAAGCTTCATAATTGAGTAAAAGAGGATAACAATAGTTATCACACCATGTGTCATTGTCTTCAAGGTAGTTACTCAGAGTACAAGACTTAAATCAAAAAGATTCTTACAAAAAAGAAACAAACAGACAATACCATAAATCTTCTTTTCAATGAAAAACAATGAAAATTATATCAAACTGAAAAATGAAATTGAGGAAGACATCAGAAAATAGAAAAATATCCCCCGTTCCTGTTTAGGCAAAACTAATGTATTCAAAATGGTTATACTTCCAAAACTGATACACAGATGTAACACACTCTCAATCAAAATACCAAAGTCATTTCTCACAGAACTAGAGAAAACAACTGTAAAATTTATGTGGAATCAGAAGAGACTCAGAATAGCAAAAGCAGTCCTGAGTAACAAAAGCAAAGCAGGAGGCATCACCATCCCAGAACTGAAGTTATATCACAAAGCTACCGTGACTAAAACAGCATGGTAACACAAAAAACAGACATGATGATCGATGGACCAGAATAGAAGCAGAAACGACCCCAAGCACATACAGCTATTTGCTCTTTGGCAAATGAACATCCCTTTGAAAATTGTGCACCCCTTCCCCAAAGATGCTACCCATAACTCTGTTGCTTTATTTGCCTCATGGGACTTTTTCCACCTAGTAAACTGTAGGTGCTAGTGAGCTAGTTAGTTAGTAGGTTTGTGGTTAATTTCTCCTTTTGCCTTTCTCTCTTGTATAAGTTCCAAGACAGTAATGGAACATACCCACATTAATCAGCTTTCTACCATTATGACAAAATCACTAAGAAAAATGACTTACAGGAGGAACGGCTTATTTTGGCTCAAGATTTCAGAGGTGTCAGTCCATGGCCACTTGGCACCGTTGCCTGGGCCTGTAGTGAGGCAGAAGATCATTGTAGGAGTGTGTGGTAGAGGGACAGTGCTCACCTCATAGCATCTAGGAAGGAGAAGGGGAAGGGGAGGGGAATTGGGAGAGGAAGAGGGAGGAGAAGAAAAGGAGGGAAGGAAGAAAGAGGAGGAGAAGGAAGAAAAGGAGAAGGATGAAGAGGAGAAGAAGGGGCCAGGGTTCCAATATCCCCCACAAAGGCACACCCCAGTGACCTAACTCCATCCCCTAAGCCCCACCTCCTGAAGGTTCCACCATCTCCCAGTAGCTACAAACTCCTGAGTACATGGAATCTGGAGTCTTTATGACACTGTTATGACATAACTCGCCTTGCTATCACTCCCCAAACTTGTCACGCCCTTCCACAGCTCCTCGTTCTCCCTTCTGCTCGTCCCCTTCTTGACACCCCTTCTCCAGCTTACCTATCTTGTCAGCCCACATGTCAGCACGGCCCACGCTCTCCAGCTGCCCCGCAGGCGGGCACCCTACCTCTGGCTGGAGCTGAGGAAAAGAAGGGAAATGATGAATGTTGCTTCCTGATCTCCTACTCTGTGTACCAGGCAGTGGGTTGAATGATCACAGAGATAACTTGTTTTAATCTGCAGAATAACCCCTGGATTGTGCATTACCCTCAGTCTACAGAAGAGAACTCCGAGCTGCAAGAAGGCGAATTAACCTTGTGCCCAAAGTCACACAGGAAGTATCGCGGTGAGACCTGACCCAGATCCAGGGCCCATTACATGCACCACCTTCCTTTGCTGTGCTTAGTGTTTCAGGTTCTGGGATGGATAACTAAAGGTGTGCTGGTCTCACCCCCACCTCGATGGTGGGCTCTGCCTCTGAACCTGCTTCCTCACGTCTGCCCAGTGGCCATCTGGAGGATAACTCAGCTCTCCCCTGCACCTCCCTCTGTGACCTCTAGTGACAAGTGTGAGGAGGGCATTAGGTTTTACTCATCTCACCAGCCTCATTGCCAAGGATGTCCACCTGTGGGTCTCAGTGTAGCGCAGAAAGGGGGAAAGTAGCTACAGGTGCAAATAGAAGTCATTGAAGTCCAGTTACAGGGGAAATAAGGCAGAAAAGTGGTCAGACAGGATGAATCCACTTCAGGGTCTCCAAATGCCACTTGGCATAGAGTCTTTGCTTGTCTAACCTTCCCTTGGCCTCTGGTACTCTTGCTTGTAACTCCCATTTTAACAAACAGCACTGCTCTGTCAGCTTAGCAGGAACCACCCCCACCCTCCATACCGGCTCAGGCTCCTCCTCTTCCATAATCCCCAGGCAATATCTAAGCTAGAATTCTGTTAGGTCAGGTAAAGCTGAGTCCCTCGACCTCCAGTATTTCCTCTTAGTCATTTTACATCCTCCCACCCCTACCCTGCTCCTTGGCTGTCCATCCCCACCTGCCATGTGGTGCTTGGAGTTGAGGCCTACCTCCCTCCCCACTGCAGGACACCATTACTTTGGTCCATACACCTGTCAAGATGGTCCTGAATAAAGTCTGCCATACTGTGCATTAATAAACATCACTGAATCATTTTTCCCTGACACTCTCTCCCACCAGCCATTGTTATCCTCCTCCCTGGTTCTTCTGCTGCATTTGCCCCAAGTTCCATCCCAGGCTCTTTGGCCTCATTGCTCCTGGCAGACCCCCAAGCTACTCATGAGGGTTCCCTGTTTACACCTCCAGCCCGAATGCCTTCTTCGGGTCAACCCGTGTCCTACTGCCCTGGGTACCTTCTCCCACATGTGCAGGCCACATCAAAACTCAAGCCCAGAACAGCATGGCAACCCTTCCACCTCCTCAACAAATCTGTGTCTCTCCTAATTCCCTTCTTCCACGTGAAGACACTCACTTCATCACGAATCAGCAATGGAGGGTGCGTCCTTGACCCCTCCATCTGCCCCCTTCTCCCCCGTCTAATCAGTCACCGCATTCTGCAGATGAACATTCCTGGTGGCTGTCATTTCTCCTCTCTGCAAAGGCCACTGTGTAACTCAGGACTTATCTCTTAATGGTCTCCCGGCCTCCTGTTTAATCACCACCATTTACAAGTCACAGCAATATTAGGCTCATCTTTCTGAAGTGCAGATCTGACTTTGGATCCCCTACCTCAGTCTCTGATCGTCTCTCCGCAACTTTGAAAGTAATCTTCAGACTCCTTAGATTCCTGCACCACACCCTTGAGGACCTGCGTGGCCTTCTGTTCCCATCGCTCCTCCAGCCATGCAAAATGCACCCCCAGCTGTGTCATGCCCTGTGTCTGCACACACCACCCCTGCCCCTGAGGTCTTTCTCATCCTGCTCCTGCCCTGCATTTGATCCAGTCCTGTTCACGCCTCAAAACTCAACCTAAGTGGGGCCTCCTGTGCAGATCTTGGGACGGCACTGGTCCTCAGCGCTGGGTTCTCTTCCGCCTTAGAACGCATGGCACCTTCTGGTCATCTGCGTCCATATTTAGAGAACAAGGTCTGTGAGTGGTTCATCTTTGTGTTCCTTCTGGCTAGTCCTGATCCCAGCAAAGGGCCAATTAACACACGAGTGCATTGCCAAATGTCTGAGATGATGAGCTCATGGACAAATGAATGAATTAAGGGAACATCTAAGAACTCTGCTAAGTCAACATTTCTGGGGAAAAAAAAGTTCAGACAGCAAAATTGCTCTTTTCGCTTTCATACTCACAGCTGCCAGACTCGCAGGCACTTTCCTGCCTCTCTATTCAACGGACTTTGGGTCACATGCTTATATATTCTGGTCACCAAACATTTCTAACCAGGCCGAGTCAGAAACACTAAGGACTGTAAAGTGAAATGCTCCATGGGAAACAACCAACTCTCAGCTCCCAAGACTTCCCCAAGGCCACAGTGTCCCCACTCCTCCGGCCCTGGACACTCGGCAAGGCCCACAGCCTCAAGATAAGGAGGAACAAAGGCCCTGCAGAAAGCTCAGGGTCGGCCCATTCTCACACCCCTTTCCTCCATAACCCATATATAAACCTGAAGCCCCTTTGCTCTGGGAGCGTCTCCTTTGTTCTTGAGAAGTCTCCCCTCTGGCTGGGTTTGCTCCATGAGTAAAGCCTGCTCGCTGCTGTTCTGCCTCGACTCACATTATTTTTTTTATAGATTTTTATTCAAATTTATCCAAAATTACACAAACTTACAGGCCATTACACAAGCTTACAGACCACAATACGTTGAGCCTTTTGCTTATAACAGTGAGCAATGTAAACAACCATATAGATGCAGCATTAATATCTTAAAAACCAGAACCTAATAAGCCAAATGTAAGACAGTGACATGTACACTAGGTACTACAGTAACTTTATGTAGTTGTGACTCACGTTACTAACATACTCTAGCAGGCAGGATGGAGAAGAGGAGGAGGAAATTCTCTCTGAGCAGCAGATTTCCTTCACTTGGTTTTCCGAGCTGCTGAAACTTAATTCAAAAGTTTACACGCACCTGGGGAGAACCAAATGCAGAGAACCTTGTTCAGGAAGCCGGGCTTCTTCATCCAAAGCGCTGAGAAAGGGCTTGTCGCCAAATGTCAAACTCGACGTTCATAAGATTACTCTGATGACTTCCCCAAGAGTTTTCTGTGTCTCATCTTCGGATCCTGATTCAGTGGGTCTGGGGAGGGGCCCGGGAAACATTTTAATGAGCAAGGTCACAGGTGGTTCTGGTACAGGTGATCTGGGAATCACACTTCAAAAGCATGGTGTTAGGTGTTTGGTAAACAGTCCTACTGGTTCCTGAGCCAGATATAATTTGCTTTGATTTTTCAAAGACCTACTCCGGACGAAGGGCTCTGAAGAGCAGATATATTTGATATTCTGTTCAGGACTAATGGGAGCAATCAGTTCTCCTCAGCTTGGAGAGCCCATTAGGAGAGCAGATGAGCTAAGTATTTAGACGTTCAAGATGCATTTGGAATATCACTTATGACTCCTCTCACAGGAAAAACTAAAAACAGTTCCACTGCAGAGAGAGGATGGTTGTGTCCCTGTGCACATGGGTGTACACACAAACACACACATGCATACGTGCACACATGTGTACATGCTGCCACATAGATTTGTTAAGTCCATCTCACTTCAATAAACCCAAATATCCTTGTGCCACCAATTTTACCATTTGGGGGAAAAGTTAACAACTTTCAGAATTAAATCTGTACATCTAATGAGGGCAAAGGGGGCTTGTATAGAAGGAAAAATTCACATTTATAAGCTGGACATGGTAGGACATACTTATAACCCCAGCACTCTGGAAGGCTGAGGCAGGAGGATCATGAGTTTCAAGTCCAGCCTGGGCAACTTAGTGACTTAGTGAGACCCTGACTCAAAATAAAAAATAAAAAAGGACTAAAGATGTAACCCAGCACAAAGGCCCTGTATTTAATCCCCAGTACCACCGCCACCACCCCCAGAGAAATCACATTAGTGTTTCCACACTACGTTATAAACTGGAAGATGTAAGAAATGCTGGAGCCAAGCTTTTACTGCACAGAAAAAGTCAAGTTCAATCCATACATTCCTGTACACACACACACACACACACACACACAAACACACACTTAAAATGTTCTAAGTGAAAAAAGAGGAATTAAATTTCTAAATTATTAGCATAAATGTTATCATTCTTCTTTGCATTGCACAATGCCAGGTGAGTGCAAATCTAAGACCATCAAACTCAAGTGTGGGGGCTCTTCAGGTGCAAGGACTTCGTTCCCACCAGAAGAGTGCAAACCCCCCACAAAGCCTGCATGAAACAACCCTACACTTGAACTTTGGAATTTTTATTTCACTCTTAATACATGCATGTTTTTGCCAGAACACTGCAGAAGCTGGAGGCAACAGCCTTCTCACCACACTGACCTTGTGTTGGCTTTAAGTCTCTCTCAACACGCTGTGGAGCTGGCAGAGTTCTGCGCTCGTGAGACTGGTCAGTTCTCTACTCGTGTGGGCATCAGTGGTTGGTGTGGATGCTCCACTGGCCCCTGGACTTCACTTCTGAAACCCAAATTCAAAGAAAAATGATTACGAATATGATGATGGCGACACAAAGCACAAAAGCAAGCACCAGGCTTCCCGGCGGTAGGAGCATGGAGGTGGTTGGCCGTGCAAAGGCTGGAGGGTGTTAGAGACAGCTGCAAGAAATCTGGAGGTTAGGGCTGTAGACCTGAATGGGCGGAGATGAGGGCGAGGAAAAGCTGTGCTGGGAGCAGGGTTCCAATGAGAGAACAACTACCGATGAGAAGGACAAAGGGTCGGAGGGAGCGAAGCGTGTGAACGGAAAAGGAGCCAGGCAAGCCCGGGATCGCTGATCTGATGCTCACAGTGCCCACTAATCCTCAGGAAGCATCAGAGGAAGGCGAGGCTGCCCTTGCTACCCTAGAGCAGCCACCCAGACAGCCCCAAGGCCCCATCAGTCAGCCACGGGAGGCCTTCGCATCCCAGCTGGCTTCTCCTCCCCTCCAACTCTGCAGAGGTCAGAAGCCGCAGGAACAGAGCTGGAGGAGGGAGACATGGAGAACAAGGCCGGGCGAGCTGCGGGAAGCCCGCTGGATTTGCACAGCTTCCCGTCTCAAGCAAGCCCAGCTGTGGGTGGGTGGGAGATCTAAATTTGGAAGAAGTTCGAAGCTCTATGACACCAGACTGTACATTTTAACTACAGAAATGAAGCTGTTTATCTGACCAAAAGACACCAGAGGACGGCTCATCGCCTGAGAGTGGCAACACACTGCAGGGCCACTCCGAGATCAGGGCAGCCACATTGCTGAGAAGCAGTAGCTCACTGTTTGGTTGATTTGGACAGAGGGGCTGAGAGTAAAAGTGTTTTCAGCTCATTCAAGGAAACGTTTCCCGATCCACACACATACGGCACACTCCCACCCCTGCGTGCTCATGTGCACACACACGGAACTCTGCCACATGGACCCGCTAAGATCATTTTGCCTTCTACACACAGAAACCCTCTGTCACCTATTTCACCATCAGGGTTGAAAAGTTAACTCAAATAAAATCAAATCTACAGCTCAAATAAGGTAGAAGAGGGATTGTATAAAGAAAAATGTCATGTCTGTGCCTCCACCATGTATTACAAATGTGAAAACATAAGACAAAAGACTCTGGGGCTTAATTTCCTCCACAGTTCTACTGAGTTTTGTTGTTTGTTTGACCAGTGGGTTGATTGTCTGTCTTCTTTTCTTTTCTTTTTCTTTCTCGCTTGTTCATTTATTTTAGTGACAGGATGATGATTATGTCCACATATGGACTTGAGCCCTCAGACCTGTGCCCAGCTCAGAATCCAGAGGATCTTTTTCATAAGTCTTTCCAAGTCAAAAAAAAGTTCATTGAAAATGAACTGTGAAGTATTTGCAACAATATGCTAATGCAATATATATACTCACCATAGTGCTTAGCTAAAGATGTCTGGCCACTTCAAACTCGTGGTTGGTTGCTGGTACTTAACCCTGAAATCAAAAGAAATAAAACATGGATCTCTGTGCCTGAAGAAAGAGCTAACACGAACCTTATGTATTTTCTCCTGTATTCTACAGAGAGTGGAGTCTACCCATCTACCTTTTCGAGTCATAACAACATTATCTTATTCTAAATTTTAGGCCATCTTTTCTACCTGCAACCTGAAAACAGATTTTTGAAGTTTTTTAGTGATTTATAGTTCTACTGGCACAAATAAATTAGTGTAGACAAAATTACTGAACCTCACATAGGCATAGCTTTCTGAGAAAGTCAGTTTTATTCCCAACAATAATTTCAAAACCTTTACATTTCTACCTTACTTTCTAGCCCCAGTATTCCTGCCTTCCTAAGGACCATTTCAAGGAGCTACTACAACAACTGTAGTCAGCAATTGAGCCAAACACCACTTCTAAGGTCTTTCTATGTCAAGCTCTATGTAAGGATTCCACTTACATTAATGACTCAGGCTTTACCACAACTCCATGAATTTTACAGGTGCTGACCGAAGCCAACCCGCCCCCAGGTTGCCTGAGTTCACTTGTTAGTGAGCAGCAGGATGGGGAGGCGGACCCAGCAGGCTGGCACTGCAGGTTGACACTGGAGCCTTGTCCTCAGCCCCTCTTTCCCACTGCAGTGACCAGAAGCCATGCCTCTCCTTGATGAGTTCACAGTGTCATCAGCACTAGAGAGACTCTCACAGGAAAGAGCCAGTTAAAGATGCAGGTCTTCAATCCAGCTTTTTACCAAATCACACAGTGGATCTTAAGATAGGCATGGAAATTTTCCCCCTATCTACGTAATGAAGGTAATATCAAGAGCCCTACTGCCTCCAGAATGTTGATATGGAGTCAAGAAGCAGGAAAGTATCATCTTTACATTAAATATCTGGTTCTTAATAATTCATTACACTTAATGACTCAAATCTTTTTTGATAGCATTTTTTTAACTATTCAGATAAGCATTAATTTATTGTAAGAAGGGGAGAAAAGAAGAAATGGAAGGAGAATACGAGAAAAAGAGGGAAGTGGAGGGGAAGAAAGGCAGTGAGGGGGAGAGAAAGAAGGAGAAAGTGAGACAAAAAACAAACCCTGTGTGAAAGAAGTGGCAGGATTCAGATTAGACCCAATTCCTCCTATTCCAAAACCCAAATGAGAAGAAATTATTATATAAGCCATTTAATGTATTTCTGCGGCAGATTTTGAAATCAGATTTACCTCTGTTTGTTTGTTTGTTTGTTCATTTTGGTTTCGCTTTTGTTTAACATTTCAGAGGAAATCTTTCTCTGGGGAACACTTTACACGTGTCACAGGAATGCTAGAACAAAGTGGGAGGTAATAGTATCATCTCATGAAAAATATACTCAGTATAGCAGAAAATATTGGTTAGTTTTTTTAAAAGTTGCCCCACGAAGACGTAGCTGACAAAGATGCACACAAAGCAAAAAGTAGCAGCGTTCTCCAGTCAGGAGCAAGACCATGTGCCGTACTCACTGCCTACCACACCTCGGGCTGGAGGAGTCTCCAGAGAGAATAACCCATCGTGCAGAACCAAAGGCTGCTGGGAGGCCACACACTGTCTCCAAAGTCCACACATTTTTATTATGGGCATTGTTCTTCTCTTCACTATTTTTAGTATTTGCTGCTCCCCTGTTCTTGTAGTGAGTAGAGTGTTCTCTGAAAATAATCTGTTCTCTCAGCAGAATGAATAAAGACTTTCTCCTCTCAGAGTAATTGCTTTTTATCCACAATGCAAACCACCCCGTTGTAGCAGCCAGTTCATGGTGGGAGTAAACCTAACTGTTACCTGCTGAAGGAGGATCACCAAAATGGCAGCCCTGCTTCTCTTATCAGAGGATAAAACCCCCAACATGTGAAGGAGACAAGAGAAATGAACCAGGGAAAAACCCAGCAAGTAACCAACTCTCTCGGGAATCGCCCACCCCACCACAACACCGTGAAGTTGCCCATTGGAATGTCTGCTTGGGGGCTGCAGATGACAAAGACCGGAGAAAGTGAGACGAGTGTAGACATGGGGGTTTTGCAGGTTCTGGGGACCCTCTCAAAACGCTAGTATTGCCAACTCTAAGATTTTTTTCAAAAGAAGTAGGAAATGGAGACATTCATTTCATAGCTTTTGTTTCAATGTGGGCCAAACAAAACCCATTTCCTCACCAAAATATGGTAGGACTTTCTGTGAGTGTCTGCTAAGCTTACAGCACATCCTGTTCAGCAGGTCGCTCAGTTGACCTCGGGCATAGACCAAAATTAATTGCATGGCAGTCTTTGGATGTTCTTGAGATTTGAAAATCTGAGTTTAACAGTTACTTCGAAGGGCTCAAAGGCATGCAGCTAGAAAAGGAACGACTCTTCCTTCCTCTCTGTGGCGAGTGGGATGGGGTCGATGGTTACGTTCTCTGAGTGTCACCAACCACCAAACCATAGGAAAAAATATTATAGGTTTAGTGTGGGGATTGAAACGTGCTCATTCAAAAACACAAAACCAAGTAGAAATATCATGGAAGGTGCTCCACAAATCTCACACTCAGCTCCTGCCAAAGGGCTGGGTGACCTTGGCACAGCTCTTCGTTTTTCTGGACAGCGAATGTGCATAAACACTGAGTTGGGATCTTATCATCCCTGTGGCTTCCCAGGATGCCACCTTTCTGGAAGTCTCCGACAACACCTTCCACTTCCTGACCCATGCCCCCGTGATATCTTCTCTCCTTGTAATTACTAGGATGCTTTTACTACCACGATTAGCCCAGAATTGGGATCCAGTGAAGGAGTCATTAGCAATTGAACCATGCTTAATAAAGAAAATATAAAAGATCTCCAGATCTCTCAGGATGCTATCTAAAAGATTGTCATTTAAATTTTGACACAATTATAACATCTAAGGTTAAAATGTGCCCTGCTCAGTAACCCTTCCTGAATAATTGCGGTGCTTCCAAGGATCTGGTGGTTGGTGATTGACTCGCCTGGAGTTTGCCAGGAAGGATGAGTGAGGGGACTTAGACAACAGGACCTGGAAGAGACAGTTCTGTCTCTTACAGAACAACCTGGTTAACTGCAGCAGGGAGGGGCCGAGCAGTAAGCACAGGAACACAATCCAGCTCCCTCTGCGTGAGGCTGGCTGCGCTGGGGTAAAGATGCGGTTCATCACACCGCTCCGCCTTTTCCCGTACTTCATGCTACTGTTACCCTCCATCTCTGTCACGGCTCCCCAGGCAAGTTTGTTGGAAAACAACACAGAATCCGGCAGCGTAACAGTCAATGACTGCTCTTGCCCACTCATATGTCTAAGGTTCTGTTGTGGCCAGTCCAATTCTACTTCACATGTCTCTCACCCTCCTGTAACCAGCATGTCTCCTGAGCAGAGTCCTGTCATTGTGATGATGAGCAGAAACACACAGCGCTTCTCAGGCCTCTTGGGGCTCTGAGGCTTCCATCTCACGCTACAGTCTACAGCCAAACCCAACATCCATGCAGGGAGAATACTCCTCCTGTGGTGGGGTGAGGGAGGGAGAATCCACTGAACAATCATCTCATTTACTGCACCCTGAAGACTGGGAGCCCGGCAGGGTGGGAATATTCCTGTTCCCTCGCAGCACTCTGCCCAGAGCAGGTGTAGAAAAGCTGACTTTCGATTGTTTGTTGAAATGCAGGCCAGCGGTGCAGTGGTAGACACGCAGGCCACAGGCTAGGGTAACAGGGACTTTGCAGAAGGAGAACTGGCATTGGGGAAGTCTGTTGAAAAGGACTAGGTTGCCAGCTACATCACTCACCCCTGAGAGGTGGACTGGAAGGGAGTTCTGCAAGCTCTGGACCAAGGCCAGCAATTCAACAGGTGAACAGTGAGGTGACCACCACAAGGGTCCAGAACAGGCAGACGCTCAGTCGTGAGACCAGGGCAACAGATGGGAGCAGAGCCACAGTGGAACTGGATCTCACCCTCAGCTCATCTGGTCCCAGTGCCAAAGGCCCTGGAGAGGACACGGGCTTCAGCATTGGAGACATCTGGATCCTCCCACCATGTCTAACAAGAATGTGGCCTTGGGTAAGCTGTCTAACCTTTGAAGCTTATTTCTTCATCTGTGAAAGGGGAGTAAGAGCTTTTCTTCATTGTACTGTAGTGAGGTTTAAATCAAAGAATGTGTGGAACATGCCGAGCTTACTTAGTTCATGATATCTGCCTGGAAACATGCTAGCTAGCCCTCAGCCTGCTGCCTAGACAAGGACTTAGCCTGAAGGGGCTTCTGGTGCCAGGGACGTGGAGAAAAGGGCTAAGCCGTCATCCGGCTACCTCTGTTCGTGAGACACAGGTCTTCACGGGCTGAGCAGGGCTTTCCCCTCCTTCCAAGAGCAGCATAAATCGCAAAAGGTCATTTCCCTTTCTCTAAAATATACACAGTGATCAGAGATGTTACCAGAAGTCCTGGTGATATTGTCCCCTTTCCCACTATGAGGAAAATGAGGCTAAAATGCATTAACAAGTGACTTTCCTGAAATCATACAGGTAGGAAAAGACATGTCTTCCATTAGAGATTTGTTCTTTTTAAGGCTGAAACCATTTAACTCACAAATGCTTCTGCAAGAGTCATTTTCCTCCAAGGCTTACTGTCACCTTCTTGGCTACGGCCATGCCCAAATGTCAGGGCCAGGGTACTTTGACAAGTGAGAGCAACAAATTGCTCCTTCAAAACGACCCAAAACCCTTGCTTGGCTTGGCAACTTGGTACTAATCTAAAAGAAGTGGCCACTGCTCACCATCCTGAAGAAGAAGAATAATGGACCCAATTTACATGAAAAACCATACAAAACCGTGGAGAGTAGCTCTCCCAGAAGACTGGGGGTGGGGCAGAAGGAAGATAGAAGCCACAGTGTTTGCACTGTTTCGGCAGGGAAAGAGGGTGACATAAGGTTTATCAGAACACATCATGTTTCTGATAGATACTCTGCTAGGATACTTAATATTTCATGCAATCTAAACTTCAGTTGAAACTTTAGGAACATATACAGCTCACCCCAGAGAAACCCAGGAAATGTGTAGATTGAGCACTAGCACCTCATT
>PVJO010031732.1:0-13996 GCA_004026905.1 Hystrix cristata
GTACTATGTATAAATGCTTAAAAAAGAGTAAATCACATCACACAATAAAATCTTACATCCCTGGAATAAGACTATGATTGCCTATAAGTGATGAAAGAGCTAGCTGATAATTGGATTAAAATAAGCATTCTCTGTCACTTTTGCTAAGGATTGGGGGTAGGTAATGCTTTGTGGTAACATATTTCTATCAATGATTTGACAATCTTGCCTGCCTCCGCATCATTTATTCTCTAAAATCATAAAATGGTAAGGAAATGAAGAGAACCAAAGTAGTTCTTATTTAAATCAAATTTATCATATGATTGAGATATGTAAAATACATTAGTATTACTTTTTGTGTTTGTGTATGCATGCAAGTATATGTTTGATATACAGTATCTGTACATTCATCTGTCTTTCTCTTTCTCTGTCTCTATCTCCCTCTTTCTACCTCTCTGTTTCTTTCAGGACAAAATAAAAATCCACCTCTCTTATATTATTTCTAAACAAGACAGAGATAGGATATGATCCCTCCTCAATCCAACTTCCATTGACTATGGATCACAAGTTTGCCCTGTGATCTCCTTGCTGTACGTTATATAACTTGCATTCTTTGGGATAAAAACTATCCCTGTTCCCATGAAAAACACATTTTGTATATCTGGTTATTTTTAAGTAGAATTCTCAGAAAATGTGAATTGTGATTATTTTATTTCCATTTTTTTTTTTTTTGCATTCAGGAAGTGAATGCCAGGGATATTCTTCTCTTATTTTTTCTTTCTGGTAGTTCACATTATTTAATATTATGGAACCATCTTTATTCTACATTTTTATTATATATAATGATCTCAAGCCAAAAATATTTCTGGAGACAATACGTTGCTAATTCATTTTCCAGGCAGTGGGAAACAAGTCTAGATGAAGAGATCAGTATCAGACCAAAAAAGCAGTCAATTGAGAGAAAATATACCATAGAACTCTCATGTCTGTACATTTCATGTGCAAAGATATACTCCTTATTCCTAGTGTTTTTTCAAGCACACTTATATAGTGAATAGCTTTGGAAAATAAAGAAAATGACTTTCATTGGACCTAATGACAAACTCACTTATGTTTCACTACCATAAAAACCATTTTCATCAATTGGACAATTGGGGAAGCATATATTGTGATTTACATTAGAGAAGTCCCCTGAAGCCTCATATTTCAGATGGCGATTAGATCGTGGGGTATTATACCGAATGTACTAAGTGTGCTGTTAGTAGGTGGGGCTAGATTAGAGGCAGGTCAACAGGGAGTGATGTGGAATGGTATATCTCCCTCCCTATCTCCTCTCTTCTCTCTCTCTCTGCTTTCTGGCTTTCTGGTCATCATGACATGAACAGTTTTCTATTTTTGGGAGGGTAGGTGCTTGGGTGAATAGCTTTCTTGCCACAATGAAATTTCTGTATTGGAATCAGCCAATCATGCACTAAAACTTCTGCAATTGTGAGCCAAAATAAACCTTTCCTCTTTAAAATGTGGGTGTTGGGTATTGTGTGCCAGCCATGAATAAAGTGAATAAGACAAATCTCATTACTGGGAGTGGGGTTGTTGTTGTAAATATACCTAATCGTATGATTTGAGAAGCCTTTGGAATGGGTTTGTGAGAGGAGTTTGAAGGTGTGGAGACGGTGGCTAGAGAAGCCCTAGAATGATGTAAACCATGCTTGATGAGAGATTCTGATGAAACATCAGAAGACCAGAATGTTGATAGAAATGTAGATAGTATAGGCCAGCCTCAGGATACTTCAGTTGGGAATGAGGACTCCTTTGGCTGTAGCACTTGAAACCATGTGCATCATGCTCTGGCAGAAAACGTGTCTATATTTTGCCCAAGTCATGAGACCCTTTGTGGAAGACTGAGATTAAGGGCCATGGACTAATTATTCTGACAAAAGAATTTTTAAGGCAGCCTAATGTTTGGGCTGTAATATGGATACATGTCTGTTGCTGATAATCAGGAACAAAGAGCACATTTGAAACATGTTTAGTTTCCCATGAAAGCAAGTGCCTCCAAAGTTCAATCACAGAAGAGTTTGGTTGCTGAAAAGGTTAGCATTAAAAAGAGGCCAAGTACCTTGCATCAAGACAATAAGAATGATGTTTTGAGGGTGTCTCAGAAATCCACAGGACTCCACCCATTGCATGCTCAGGGACACAAAGCTGTAAAGATTTATTTTAAGAAGAGAGTCTTTGGGTTCACTTGAGAAGGACCACCTATGGAAATGGTTCCCCAGGACTTGGTTCTGAGAGTTAGACATTTAGTCACTCAGAGGCCCCTATAGCCATGATTGAAGGGGGCCCTGCTACTGTTCAAGCTGTTGACAGACCTTGGTGTCAATGGTCCTCTAGATTTAAGAGGAAGGCTTGTGATTCCAGGCAGTGTTCTCTTAAGAGGGCAATGTGTGAAACTGTGAACATGTAGTCTAAAGTGTAGTGAAGAATCCAGGAATTTGGAGATGCCAGGAATATGTATCACCTTCTGTGAAAAGGCAGAGGCAGTAAGAAGAGCCACACCAAGAGAAAAGTCATGAAGGCTGCAGCTGGCAGTGCTATAAGGATGGAGTTGCCCAAACCATTTGGAGCTCACATTTCCTTCCAACTTGACCTGTGTGCTAGACATGGAGCCACGGGATTTAATGTTTGTGCTGCCATGATTTGGTCTTGCTTTGGTCCAGTTACTTTCTGTCCCCCCGTTTCTGACTTTTGGAATGGGAATGTTTACCTTGTGCCATTGTATTTCAGTGGTGTTTACGTTTGCTTATTATTTTTACAGGGACTCACAGCTAAGAGGTCAATTTGAGTCCCAAAAGAAACTTTAGATTTGGAATTTTCACCAGTGCTAGAACTGTTAAAAGTTTGGTAACTCAGAGATGAACTAAATACATTTTGTGTAAGGAGATGTTTATGAGTCTTTTGGAGCCCAGGGGTAGAATGCTACGGTTTAGACTTGGGGTGTCCCTCAAATGACTCATATGTGTAGACCTTGATTGGATCATGGGGACACTATACTGAATGTGCAAAATATGCTGTTAGCAGGTGAATCGTTATTGGAGACAGGTCATTTGGAGAGTGACCTGGAGTGGTAGATTTCCCTCCCTGACTTCCCCCTTCCGTCTCTGCTTTCTTTCTGCCATAACATGAGCAGCTTTTCTCCACTTGGCTCTTCTAATATGTGGTTTCTTTTTTTTGGAGCCAGCCAACTATGGACTGAAACTTTTGAAAGTGTGAGTCAAAATAAAACCTTCCTTAAATTATGAGTGTCAGGTATAGTTTCAGCAACAAAAATGTGACTAAGACAGTATACTCACTGCCCATGTGAAAATAAAAAATCCAGATTCCCTAAGTTCAAGATTTTTTTTTTTATTTTTTAATCAAGAACATGTATTGGTACATTGTACATATATTGATCACATTTATCATGTTTGTTTTGTACCTGTACATGGCATCTCTTGGTTCTCCTCCCTCTTCCCCTCCCCTCCCTTCTGTTCCCTCCATCCCTATTTACAGCATTGCTTTTCCAAATAGGAAAGGGAACAAGGGAGGGGGAACGGAACAGAGGACAAGAGAAATAAGAAATGGAAGGAAAAAATGGAAACAAAGTTTTTGTAGATAGGGAGGGAGGAGGGGGTGAGGGGAAGGGAATGGGAAAAAAAGAAGCAACAAGGTATATCATGTACAGGTACAAATTCCCTATGATGAATGCTATCACTATGTACATCTAAAATGTACCATTAAAATAAAATTTAATTAAAAAAAGATTGCTTTTCTGAAACGCAGTTATTACATGCAGGTATCTTTCTGGTCTAATCTATTTTCTCATTGTGTAGCTTTGGGCAAGGGAAACAGGACACAAATATGCTGATGTTTATCCTTCCACTTGTGCTGTGAGTAATAAAATTATTTACCTCTGCCTAAGAAGTTTTCTGTTTATACTGGTACCCACAACCATTCTCAGTTATTAACCCAGTGACATTGAACACTCCAGTGCAAGTTTCAAATATAAGTGTATTTGTGATCTAGAGTTTTCACTCTAGTGTACTTCCCTGTAGATCAGTGAAATTTTTATTTCTTACCAGGAACTCAAAAGTCTATATCTTGTATGCAGTTATAGTAAATATTAACTTATGATGGTGTCAAATTATTACCTGATCCAAATTATGAAACTGAAAGTTAAGAATAAAATATCATGTGAGCAACAAATTTTCTAATAACCCTTAAATTATTCAAGGTTCACATTATAATATATTTATACTGATATCTACAAATGAATAATTCAAGGGTATGCAAAGAAGGGCAATGAACAAAAGGGTACTCAATGAATATAAATTATATATACATTTAACATGGGCAAATTAAATTGGGAATTTGAGGAGTTTTGGAGGAGGAGAGAAAGATAGAGTAAGTGAGAAAGAGAAGAGAGAGAACAAAAGTTGTAACAAATATGGGCAATTAGTCCACCATCCCAATTACTGTGCACACATCTTACAAAGAAAGTAAGATGAGAAACATGCATTGGGGGCCCACTGTTACAGCAATACCGTTAATATCATCTGGTCCCAGTAAGACACATCTCCCATCAAGTTAACATTTCTTTGCATTCAGTGGAATTCCAATGTTAAAGAATATTTTCTTTCATATAATTTGAATAATAAAGGCAAGTAATTAAACTCATATTTTGCTGAAATAATGAAGCCGTAGTACACTCTGATGTTTACAAAAATGTGTAGAAATTTTTAGGTAGTATTTTGGTCCCTAATGTGTCCCCGTTTTAACAGTGTTGAAGTACGATTTTGAGTTAATACAATGACTTTCATTCATAAGTTCCAAATACTTCTTCCTCAGCAAAAGATGAATCCATATCTATACCAATTAGAACTTACCATGACAGATGCCACTCTAACCATTTCATAGAAAAGCATTTGATATAGGTAATTGGAGTATGAATCATTGGATGTGCTCGGGAAGTAAAATCAAAGACATAACATTCTTGGCTTTCAGGAGCTCTGACGATATAAAAACCACAAGGAAACCACTGATGATGATCTTTGCTGCCTGCAAGAATAAGGCAAATGATTAACAGGAGCTCATTCCCACACACACACACACAATACATATTTGAGATTTCTCAAGTCTTCTCATAATCCTGTTAAGAACAAGTAGCTTCTTCTGCTCTATCTTCCAAGTATCACGTGGAATCTTTTTACTGACAGAATTTAACCCTTAACACTGTTGCCAATGAAATCTCAGAAGTACAGTTTTCAGTATATCCCCTGTAATGCAGAAGCAAGTACAAACCATGGTGTCAAGTATGTTGAAAAGACACAAGCCAGCATGGTATACGTCTTTGACAGTCCAATGTCTGGATATACTCATTTGCCCATATTTATCTTTCAACTGACAAAATAGAAAAAGATCACGTGTCTGTCTCTGATGGGAAAAGGATCCCTCACTTTGTACCTTCAGAATGAAAACTCTATGTTCCCAATAGACTCTAATAGTTATTGAATGATGTTTCTTATTCTTCTACTTTAGTTACAAAACTCTTTGGATATTTTAAAATTTTAAGATGAAATTATACATTTTCTACAATAAATTATAGAAAATAGTAGGCAAAAAGAAGATAGGCATCATAAACAAGGAAATTCCAAAGTTAATACAGCCAGAGCCAATATTTGCATGCATGTGTTCTCACTGGTAATAGAGGAAACATTTCTTTTTCTACATATTGTTACAATGATTTATATATTTTTTTAACCATAAAACAAATGACATCATATATTTGCCCTTGGTTCATACCCTATGTTGAATCTTTATGTTAAAAATCACTGACATAGAATATATTATTGTCCAAGATCACCATATGGAAAATTTTATATTCTATGTCATATTTTACTCTATTTCTGTGTTATTGTACATAGTAAAATAAGTGAATAAGCAGGATAAGATTTTGCTGTAAAATATTTGTATAATGTATGTACAGATGTCATGATGATGCATGAGAGATTCTGCCGGTCCATTGATGGTGCTACTGGCAGAAACATTTTGACCAAGAAAGGGAAATCCATATCAAGAGTGTCTATCCCCATGTGGACAACTCACAACTCCACTCCCTCAATGATACGCGGAGTTATTCATATCATCCTGTCAGTTAGGCCATTACTCTCTTCCTTAAAATGGTACCATGTTGGCTTCTTGGCATTAGTATCTGCTATTGGCAAGTTGAATACTCAAAATTAGAAGTCGAAAATCAAGGGGAAAATCTGGAAAAAGTGACTTAAGAGGAATAGAGAGTCAGAACAAGCCCTTTTTCTCATATACCAGTCTCCTCAAAAGTACATTATAGCTCGTATCATTTATATAAAATTGTGTCTCTAGCACACACAAAAAGCTATGTGTAAAGGTGCACATTTTTTTCCTCATAATCAAGGAAATCTGTAGACAAGAGCTTTACTACTGTACAGGTACATTAATCCATGCCAGTTGAAATATCTGGATAACATGCTGCTTTGTATCTTTCTCATATTGGAAGCCAGGAACTTGTTTCAAAACAAAAAATTTGAATTGTGTTTCAAAATAGGTAATTTTTAATAGGTGCAATATTAATGGTGCCAAAATAATTTTAGAAATGTTAATATTAAGCAATATCATGACACTTAAATCCCTATAAAAGCTTTATACACAGTGACTAGTTTAATCATTATAAAAAAAACTGAGGAAGTAGGTAGTTATCATGTTATACCTACTAGACAATTGCTAAAACTAAGGCACAGTGGTTAAGTTACTTGTCAAAGGCGGCACAGCTACAACCTGATGCAGTGGAGACTGGAACCCATGCACTGTGCTTTCAAACAACATGATTCTATCCTATGTGATTGCTGGTCAACTCACACTGGCACATTTTTGGTAATCTAATTTTGAAATTTCTTTTTTTTTTTAACCAAGAACATGTATTGGTACATTACATACATAAGGTTCAAACATTCATCAGGTTATTTTGTACCTGTACATGATGTATCTTGGTTTTTTTCCCCCCTTTTCCCCACCCCTCCCTTCTCTTCCCCCCTTCCCTATTTACAGCAGCTTTATTTATATTTTCCCATTTTTTTCCCTTTCCTCTTTCTTTCCTGCTAGAGACATTTGTAGGTAAATGGATGTTCCTTGAGAACATACTCTTAAGCGAAATAAATCAGACACTCATGAGTACCCATTGAATTGTTTCTCTGATATGAGTAACCATAAGAGTAAATAAAGTCAGAGAGGTATAATAGATATTATATAAAATGAAGATAATATGGAAAAGAGAGGAGAACTAGAAAAGGGGAAGGGGGAAAAGAGAGAAGGGAAAGAAGAAAGAAAGATGAAATTTCATAATTAATCTGCCTACTACTATGCTGTTGAATCTCTCTAGAAGAAAGATCTGAACATGAGTTTGTTCAGAAGAGGTTGAACCTAGCCTTGTTTTTTATATTTTATCCAATTGTAGCTCTTTTTTTTTTTTAACTTTGGGTGTGCTATACTGTTTTTTTGATCATCATTAGGGCTTCCAAGAAAACCTGATTTTATTTTTCTAGTGTTCACATTCTATATTGAATAATTAATCAAATAGAATCTCAAATAGAATTCTTAATTACATGTCCAAGCCCCTGTTTTATACCCACTTGAAAAAAATGTTGTGATATTTTAATGGCATAGTGGAGAATTTAAACATTTTTTAATAATGTATGAAATTGACGTCTAAGCAGGCTTGAGAAAATTTAACTAGTGAAAATTAATACATTTCAATATAACATTTTTCAAGAATAGCCTTGGTTTGTATGTTTAGGTGCCAAGACTTTTTGAACTTTGAATACTAAATTAGTATAATGAGTATAGAATGGAAACCAAATATATATTTACCAAATATATACAATGGCTATTATCTCCTTGATTGCTATTTTGGAGCCACTTAGTTTAAAACTGAATTCTAAGGAAATAAACAGAAGGAAAAAATCATGAGAAACACAGTGCTCCATTTAGTGAAACATTCCACACCTGCCTAAGGACATTTCTAAATAATATAAAGATCATGCCAAATACATTAATTGAGAATGTTATTCTCAAACTACCTATAGCAACCGGCATCAGTAAGTGGCCTGAGGGAAAACAGTATTGCCAATGTAGCTGCATTCTTATTTTCAGAGAAAAATCTAAATGATTCGTTCACACGCATGGAATCGAATTACCCTTAGGTGCTTTTGGTAAATCCATTACAACAGATCAAGACTTCCTTTCCTTCCTAAAGCAAGCTATGAACTGCATCCTCTGATTAAAAGCTTTGCTATTTGAAAAAAAAAAGCTTTGCTATTTGAATAATGATAGCAAACAATCACATTCAGTATGACATCTGTAAAACTTTATTTCCAAAGGAAGAACGTGGGCATTTAATCCTGGAGATAGCAGCACTTGAAAACAGTATAAAAATTCTTGTCATTACTGAGACAGACATATGGCCAATGTGTAAAAAGAACAAAAAATATCTCCAGTGTCAAAGATAGCTCAAAAGGGACAGATGGCATTGGTAGGCAAACCAGTGAACGTTTGATGACTAGAACAGCACAATGTTAGATATTCATTGAGTTATTTCTTTGACCTGGGTTTCATCTTTGACCTACGTAAATGAAACATGACTTTCTCTTTTCTCATTTGGCACAGTTTTTTCTCATCTCTCCTTTCTGCTATTCTAGTCTACCTAACTTTAATTTTTTTTGTATTTTTTTGCATCTATTAAATTATCCTACTTCCTCACATTATTCTCAAACTTTTTGGATGAATGGAAACAAAAACACCAGACAATGGATTAATTTATTTCTATGTGGTTTCTACACAAGTATTAATCACATTTTACATTTTTGTTGATAGATTTCTAAATCTAATTCATCTTCATAATATATTTTATCTACTATTCCTTCTAGTGCACCATTCATTAGTGAAGATAAACACAAAAGGAAATCAGTTCAAAACTAAAAGTATACTCTTTAACCTCAACAAGGCCATCTTTGCTTGTTATGGATTCTAACTACATAGACCTACCCATAAGGTTATGTTTTGGTTTAAATTGAAAATCTCCACCAAAAGTCTTATATGTTCAGGGGTGGGGCTTTTGGAATGTGATTGAATCATGAGTGTGCTAAAATTAATCAGTGGTTTAACTCATTGACAAGTTCATGAGTGAATGAGTTATTAGGAAGTGGCCCTGGTTAGAAGAAGAAGGTCCTTGAAGGTGTACTTTAAAGTGTATATCTTGTGCCCTAGTCCTTTTATCTCTATATAGCTTGGTTGGTCTCTCTCTGCTTTCAGCCACCATAGGTTGATTAGATTTCCACTGCCATGCCCTTCCACCATGATGTTTCTGCCTGGAAGCTAGCTGAATATGGACTGAAAATCTTCTGAAAATGTGAGCCAAAATATATATTTTCTCCCTAAATTACATATGCCAGGTACTTTGTGCAGCAGTGGAAAAAATGGCCAATACTCATACACTGCTACTTCAGTATTTTTTTGAAATATGCAGTGATTGTAATATTGCATCCTTTTCACCAGTTGCTCAAGAATTATAACCTCACTTCTGAAGATTCAGATGTGACTTCTGTAAAATTTTGACAATCACCTTAGTGTTAAGCCTCCTCTAAACAAACTAATATAAAATACTGATAAAAATACTCTCCCATAAAGAAGGATAAATTTGAGTCATTTGTAGGAAAATGGATGCACCTTGAGACAATAATGTAAGTAAAATAAATTTTACACACAGGGTTAAATATTGCATAGTATCTCTTCTATGATTACCCCAAAGAATAAATAATTCAAAGAGCAAAAGCAGTAGATAAGAGGTAACAGGGAGCTAGATCTTTTGCAAATGGGAAAGAGGCTAAGAAACAGAGGGAGGGGGAAGAAGGCAAAGGGAAGGACAAGTAAATAATTAAGATGTGTTATGTACATGTACGAATGCCCCATCGTGAATATGACCATTATGTACTGCAAAAGTATACACCTAAATTTTTTTAAAAATTAAAAAGAATGAAATTGAAGAAATCAAAATAAATTGAGATTTATGAAAGTTTCATGGATGGAAATTTCAAGAAATTAAAGAGTTCCATTCTTCCCAATAGAAAGACTGTATTTCTGTAGACTGAATATAACACCAATTAAGAAAGGAAGGCTATCTTTTGGAAGTAGAAATGAACAAGCTGATTTTGAAGTTTATATGAAATTGTGAAATGCCTACAATAGCTAATACAATTTAGAAAAAAAAATTGGAATATTTACACAACTATGGTCAATATTTACTATTAAATCATAATATTTAGGACAGTGCATCATTGGCATGAGGATAGACATAGATGCACAGATCAAAGGAACATCATAAAATACTGCAAGATAAACCCACATATACATGATAAATTAATTTCATTAGATTACCAATGAAATTCAATAGGAAAAAATCATTTGTAAAAATGACACAGGTATAACAATACTTTCATGGGAAAGAAACTGAACTTTAACCCAAATTCGATTTTAATAAAATTAACATATTAGACAAACCATAGAGGAGAAAATATATGCAATATGTACATTTGACAAAGAACTGGCTTCCAGAATATCAAATAAATCTTACAATTCAGTAATAATATGACAAACAACACAACAAAATGTGGGCACAGAGTTTGAAAAGACACTTCAAATTAGAAGAGTCAAAAATCACATGATACATGCACACGCATGTTTATAGCAGCATAGTTTGTAATAGCTAAATTTTGGAAACAGCCCAAATGCCCATCAACAGCAGAATAGATAAAGAAAATGTTCTTTTATACAATGGAGTACTACTCTGCCATAAAGAATGATAAGCTTGAGATATTCCTGGGCAAATGGATGCATCTTGAGACCATACTCTTAAGTGAAATAAATCAGACACTCATGTTTAAATATCGCATTGTTTCTCTGGTGTGAGAAACTGAAAGTGTAAATAAAGACTAAAAGGTATTATATTGGGAAAGGGAAGAAAATGTCCAAATGGGAAAGGGAACAAGAGAGGGGGAACGGAACAGAGGACAAGAGAAATAAGAAATGGAAGGAAAAAATGGAAACAAAGCTTTTGTAAATAGGGAGGGACGAGGGTGTGAGGGGAGGGGAATGGGAAAAAAAGAAGCAACAAGATATGTCATGTACAGGTACAAATCCCCTATGATGAATGCTATCACTATGTACATCTAAAATGTACCATTAAAATAAAATTAGAAAATAAAAAAAAATCACATGAGGGGTTGAGGATTTAGTTCAGTGGTAGAGCATTCATCCATCAAGCATAGGGCCCTGATTATGATGCCCAGCACCCCCCAAAAAAGAAATCACATGAAATTCTTCAAAGTTATGTGTTATCAGTGAAATGAAATATAAAATAAAAATGAAATTCTATTCTTCTGAAGTGTTGAAGTGTAAAAACACTCACAATATCAAGTCTTGTTCAGCACGTGAGGTAACTGGGGCTTTCACATACTACATAGTCACCAACACTGATTGAATCCGCCTTTCCAAAATTCATAGGTTGCAATCCTAACCCCTTATGTGATGGTATTAAAAGTTGTGACCTTTGAGAGATGATTAGTTTATGAGGTTGGAGCCCTCCTCAATAATAATAGTATCCTTATAACAGAAAAACCCCGCGATTTCTTTGGCTCTTTTCTGCCATGTGAAGATACAAAGAAAATACTGCTGTGACTTTTATATATTTATTTTCCATTTGTATATTCATTTGATAAGTGTCTGCATAGGTCCTTCCCACCTTCTTCTGATTGAGTTATTAGCTTTTCTGCTATTGAGTTGTTTGAGTTTCGGTATTTATTCTTTACCATATGTATATACTTTACAAATATTTTCTCTCAATCTGTGAGGTCTCTTCATTCTATTAAATGTTTTATTTGTTGTAAGGAAGCTTTTTTTATTTTAATACAATCACATTTCAAAGTTAGGTAATGTGATTCCTCCAGCTTGAAACTTTTTCTTCAATTGTTTTGGCCAGTTAAGATCTTCTGTAGTTCCATGTTAATTTTAGGATACTTTTTCTATTTCTTAAAAAAATGACATTGGGATTTTGATAAAGATTGCATTATATCTACACATCACTGAAATATAATTAGGGAGGATGGTGAATACACCAACAGATTTAAAATAATACCAAGTCACGTCCACCATTAATCCTGAAAAGAAGCTTATGAAAGAGCTTTTCTATCCACCTGTTACAGATAAGAGCTGACGCTGAAAGTCACACTCTGAAGAAATTAGAAGAGCTATCTTGAACAAGGCTTTCTTTGAGCGTAGAAAAATTTCCTCAAATAATATGCTAGGTCTTAAAGGAAATTTCTTCCCTCACACCTTGTCCAAAAATCAAACCAATATAAAATAAGATAAAATGAAATGAAGAGCAAAGCCACATTTGTCAAAAATTATTTTTGATAAATTGAGAATAGCTATTCTGATTCAACATCTCACCTATAAAACACTTCATTCTAATTAAGAACACTAGTTTTACGTTAACATAATCTATTATAATTATATATAACACAGATCTCGTATAATCTGCTCATTTGTATTATTTAGACTTTTGCTGAAATAAATATGAGCAATAAACTGTCCATAATGATCTTCCAACACTCTTTAATTGTAAGTGGTTTTCCTGCTACTATAAATTTCTTTGTCAGGATTTTGGAACGCACCACGAACCCCAGGGAATCTGCCCTCTCTTTAGGCAGTGTTCCTTTTTTGCCTGCAAATACTGTGACATAGAAAAGGAAACCATGATTTACAGCAGTTTTATTTACATTTTTCCATTTTTCCCCTTTTTCCCTTTCTTTTCTTGGGGAAGTGGAAGGGAGAGGTGGGGAAGAGGGAGGAAAACCAAGATATATAATTTACTGGTACAAATTAACTGTGATGAATATGATCACTATGTATACAATGTACCAGTACATGTTCTTGGTAAATAAAATTGAATAAAAATAATAAAAATAAATGCAAGGAAACTTGATGGAGGATAAATTTTAAAAAAGGAAATTATGAGCAATGAAAACATCTTATTCCTGTTAGCAGTGATGAATAAATGTCTATTGCCTAAATTCGCACATTTGAAAATAGAAAACTGGCTTGAGGACCCTATTTAAATTCCAAACCATAGTTAAACATGTTGCTTGGAATTTGTTAGCTTTCTGTGTTGTGTCCGTAGCTCTGCACAGCTTTATACCATTCATCTAATGTGTTCAATGACATAGTTAAAGCCAGAAAATGTAATAAACAGCGTATGAGCCCAACACTCATTTTGTTTAAAGTCACACTCTACAAAGTGTCAGCATTGACAGTATGCTCTAGTGAACTTCAGCAATGGTGAAGAATATTGAATAAACAACCCTATTAAGTGCATGGAAAACCTCATAGGTTCTTAATCTTATTAACCATATGGCTTTAGTATTTCTTTTGGGCTTCTGTACTCTAAGCCAGAAAGCCCATATTAGACAAAGGTCACTCTTTCACACTCTAAAAATGCATGGCACAAAACTATGGTCTTCTTTTTCAGTTGTGACTGGATATTAATGGAGGAACTATAAATAAAGAGCAGCAATGGTATGGTCGTGATTTTCTACTCTTGCTCTTGTCATTTGGCAGTAATAGTGGCTACTTTTTGGGAAATATTTTGTAGATGGTTTTGCATGGTACATGTTTACCAAATAAAGATTAAAGAGAAGGAATGATATTTTTATAGACAAATGAAAAAATGATATAACCAAACAAGTGAGTAGATAATGCTGCAGTTCCTAGGAAATGCATAATCAGGAAACAGCATAGAGTCCCATGATCAATTTGAATTAAGGAGGCATCGCTGACTAGAAAGGCCAAAAGAGTTAGCATCGGGGCCAAGCACTATGGAATCTGTACATAGAGA
>PVJO010031733.1:0-13984 GCA_004026905.1 Hystrix cristata
GAGCCACCCAGTCCAAGTGGCTCATCGCATATCCAGGTTCACTGCCTCCCTCAAAGACTCACACCAATATTCACCCTACCAAAAGTCACCCTTCCATTTAAATGATACCATCCCTGTTTTATATGTTTTTAGGAGTTAAACTTTTCCATTTCTCATGTTTTGACCTGTCCTTACTAGTGCATTGCCTTGATAACTTACTGATCCTTTCACAGACCCTAGTTTTTCTGCAGAAAGAAAACATAATCCTGAAGGGTGGGACCCAGCTCTTATTTCCTCTGCTTCTCCTAGAATCCTAGCAGACAGCTCTCTGTATAGTAGGCATTATGTTGGCACACAATCAATATGGAAAGACTAGTCACTCCAGTTACATAGAGGACAAGCCTTCTTTCTCATTTAACAATTATTAGCCCTATGATCTATTCTGAACAAAAGCACAGAGTCTTCTTTACAGAACTTTTGGGTATTCTTTTGAAATATGACAATTCTTTCAGTGGTTACTAGTATGAGCACTAAATCTAACTGTTGTTCTGAGAATACCAGCTTCAGAAAAATCCTGTAAGAGATTGTTATAGAAATGAACATAGAGTCTACAATTAGATAGTTAGATATAAACTCAGATGCACCAGGTGTCTCAGCTCACATTCGTCTACTAAGACACTTAACTTCTCTAAGTAAATAACATGATGTTGGTCTTCGCACTTGATAAATATTATCTTAATCACCACTATCTTATTCCCCCCCCTTTACTCTAAAAGATGTTGCCTTTCATCAGGAATGTCTAGAATGTCTCAGTTGGAACCTTAATAGAAAATTTATTCTTTCAAGGAAATTACTGAATGATTTATAAATCCTGGTGATGAAAGAAAGGTGGGCATTTGTTTTGTCTCTTTTATCTAACCTCTCTAAAATGTCAGAGTATTTTTCTTAGGAACGAACTTGAATATTGTATATATAATATTACCAGTCCACAGAGACCACTCTAGTAATTGAAAATATGCCTACCTATTCTATACCTGAACCTGTTTTCTGGAGCATCACCCCTGCCTATCAAGAAACTACTGACTAGAGGAAGGCAGATGACGGTTTACTACTTACGACAATGTGTCAAACTTTGCAAGTGACTATAAATAAAGTACTGGAATCCTAAAACTCCCAAAAAATTCTCTGTCAGGAGAAATCAGACAAGTCCCCCAAATGAACGCGAGATTCTGAAATGAAGGTAATTCCGGCTTAAATGCAAAGAAACAAATGTTCAAAGATGAGTCTGGAAGAACATGGAAGGCCCAGATGAGAACAGCCATCCTACAGCATGCTGATGAGTTTAACTCTCATCCTGGAGGGCACAGATATTTGATAAGAATTTTATCAGTGTGGAAGATAATCTATATTATATCTAGGAATGCTGAATAGAAATAAGAAGAACCAATAGGAATATATAGAGCAGCCCAAGAGAGAAATGCAAATTACCAGACTTGGAAAGAAGGAAAACATCTAGAGATGTTAAGGAGGTAGAAACAAGAGCATTAAGTGGTCAAATGTATATATAAATTATCAATTGTTTCCTATATACCAGCTGACACCATAAATGTTAATTTTTAAAATATAGGCCAGAAAAACTATAAACATTGTCTATACAATTTTCAAGTCTGTTCCTAAGAAAAATACTCTGAGATTCTAGAGTTTATACAAAAAAGAACAAACAAAATAAATGCCTACCTTTTCTTATGCCTCCAAAAAACTTAAAATGACATGAACTAAAAAGAAAAAGAGAGGCCAGGCACAGTGGCACACACCTGTGATGTAGAACTCTGGGAGGCAACAGGATCACAAGTACAAAACCAACCTGGCAACTCAGCAAGGCTGTCTCAAAACTAAAAAAATTACGAAACAGCTGGGAATGTAGTTCAGTATGAAGGCATGAGGTTCAGTCTCCAATACTGGGAGGAAAAAAAGAAGAAAAGGAGAAGAACAAATAATTTCCTTCCTAAGGAAGAAGGTATCTTTTTCTTCTGGTCTAGGATAAAAATTATACTTTGAGTATACCACAAATTAAAAATCTCTAGAAACTAGAAAGTCACTGGAATTAAATTGAAAAAAATGTATGAAATTGCAGAATATGTACATGCTGCTTTAGTATAATTATCTTATGTGTTTTATGTTTTTGGTTAATTTGGTTATCTGTACATATGATAATTAATTTGGTTATCTGTACATATGATAATTAATTTTATTAGGACTCATAAGTTAAAGAAATGAATCTGATACTGGCAAAAAAGGGGGTTGGAGGGGAAGGGAAAAAAAGAATTAAAATGTGTTTTGTATAGGTACCAACAGGTACCAATTCACCACAATGAATGATCATAAGGCCAGCTGCAGAGAAACTATGTGAAAGACAGTTTGAACAATGCATGAGAACTACATGAGAAAGATGAGGGCAGAGAGGTAGAAAGTAGCCAATCCCTGGCCCTCTCTTGTTCCCAAGATAAAGAGCCTAGAACCACACTCTAAAAATAACCACAGTGTGGCTTACACAAAGATTTAAGATAACAAGACTGCAGAGGCCGGGGTAATACAGAACCTCCAAAAGAGACCATTTCCCCTTTCCCTCCCAAAAATGGGCTAAATAAATCAGCTTGTATTGTTAAAACAGGTCAATAAGAGAAGAGGAAACATCAGCTAGAACATTTGTCTAAAATGACTTTCAACCCAGAGTTCTGGGGACATCGCTGCCTTTCAGTTATTCCACTGGATGGAGAAATGCTTGCAAAATCCTAGAGTAAAGAAAATATAAATGAACTTTTTAAACCCAGACAAACTCACTAAATACAAAGGGGCAAAGACAGTGTTCAAAATTTTACAAACATATAGAATCTTGTTCTCATGGGATCTTCTTGAGGAATTTACCACAAGATAAACTGCAGTCATCTGAGAGATGGATGAAATAAACAATGGAAATGAGGGAAGGAACAGGAATAAACACTGAGACTAATTACAGTACTAAATTCCAATCTAGTATGTGATTATGGTGCTATAATAAAATGTAAGTAATATAAGCCATAACAATATAGAAATAATAAAACTTTCTTTAAAAAGATGAATGTTGAAAGAGGAATAACATTATATGTAGTATATGGCATATAAGCTGGCTCCCTTGGTAACTAAAATCAAAGATAGTAACTCTGATAAATCACAAGAGAACTCTAAATAACTTAACTCTATAATGCTAAAATCAGCTGATAGAAAAGGAGGAATCCTCGGGGGGTAGTAATAATAATGTTTAAAGAAATTTTTAAAGAAAGAGAGATTAAGGATTTTCCTACTGTTTACATTTATAACGGAAATACAAACTTTTCTAATGAAAAGAAAGCAAAAAATAAAAAGCTAAGAAAAGCAGAACACCATACAAATTTTTTTTCAAAATCTGTAACTTGTTAAACAAAATAACAGTACTAACAGACAGCACTGTGTTGTTTTAGAGAGGTTACAAAGTTAAAGTTACCTATTGAAAGGAAACCAACTTTCCTTGTGAATCAACTTTCAGCTGATTCATAAGGCAGATTCCACTCTCTTCCATGGAAAAGAGAAACTCCCACAACCATGTGATTCCCAAAGATTGAAGACAAAAGAGTAGGCAAAGACACGTGGAGTAAAGAAGAAATAAAAGGAGGCAGGGAGGCAGAGAGGAAGGAAAGGAGGAAGGGACACAGGAACAGAGAGAGGGACAGAAGAAGAAAGGGAGGGAAGAAGGAAAAAGAAGGGGGAGAGGAAGGGAGTGTGGCGGCCAGTTAAGGCGAATACCATGAACTCCAGGGATCACAAGCATTAAATAGAAACACTGTAATGCTGAATGGTTCACCATTCACAATAAAAGAAAATGAATAATTATGAATATCTAGGTATTATATAATATACGTTTGTAAAATAAGCTCCATAGTCACAGGGGATTAAAAACTAGATATAAATATAAAAACATAAATGGGCTAATGTAGTAAAATAGTAAAATAGGTTTAATTACTATATGAACTATAAGGTGAACTCAGAGAATACACTTTCTTAACTGGTTTAAGGAAGAAAAAAAACTTGATCTCATTTGAGGTCAAAAATAAAACCTTAGTAAATTCTAATAATGGAAGGAATGCCGGAAACAATTCCCAAACAAAATACGACAAAGGAAAAACCCACTATTAAAATCTGGGGTCTAGCTGGGGATTATCTCAGTGGTTAGTGTGCTTGCCTTGCAAGCAGAAGGCCCTGAGTTCGATCCCCAGTGCCAAAAAAAAAAAAAAACAAAAAAAACCCATAAAATCTGAGGTCTAGCATCTGAAAACACCTATGTTACAGGTAAAATTAAAATACTATCATATGTCATAGTATCCCATCTAATACTACTAAAACAGTTTTCAGACTCACAGCCTTAAACACTTCTATGTAAGAATAAAAAACTCATGAACATCCATAAATTGAGAATGTCATTAAATTAAACATCAGGGGTTGAAGAGAAGAAGCCAATACAGAGAAAAGTAGAAATTAAAGGGTGAAAAGGAGTAAAATAATAATGAAACTAATAAATAGGTCCCTGATCTCTTCTTCTTTTTTTTTTTTTGGAGATGGGGATTGAACTCAGGGTCTTATGCTTGCAAGGCAAGAACTCTAACCACTGAGCTAAATCCTTGGCCTCCTGATCTCTTCTTTGGAGAAAAGAAAAAAATAATAAATACTGAAACAAATCTAGAGAGAAAAAAGGGAAGGAATACCAATATGCAAAATAAGAAATGAAGAAGTTAAAAGAATCATAACTACTCCACCATTTTCATGCAAATAAAACCTGATGACAATTGATGCAAACTGGCCCCAGAAAATGGAAAATTCAAAGAAACTACCATAAAAGTAACAGAAAATTGTCAAAGACACACCTCCCCAAAAGTGAGACAATCCAAACAGTTGAATTTATAAATAAACCCTAAAAAAAATAAGAAAAAGAAAACAAAGAAATTCTGTATAACCTTTAAGAAACAAAGAATTTCAATATCCTCAAACTGTTTCAACTTTTTTTTAAAAGTTCAATTTTAGCCAAGAAAAATTAGGTGAATGAGGTCAGCGAGAAGGGTCTTTTGCTACCTAATGCACTTAATATATAATAAAACTATAGTCATCCAATTTATTTTTTTTAAATTGCTAACAAACCCATGTGTAATGGGGAGTACATATGTGTGGACAAACAGTTGGCACTAAAATTAATGGAAAAAGGAGAAAACATTCAAAAAGTCTGGATATGGCCATTTGAATACATAAAAGACACAGATTTTCCATCCAGCATTAGGTGTACTAAAAATAGACTTTCACATTAGAAAACTAATAAGAAATTTCTAAAAAACTAATTTATAAACACGTTATAAGAAATAACTCAAGATTCTTGTGTGTGTGTGTGTTTGTGTGTGAGAGAGAGAGAGGGGGATACAGGGGGAAAGTGAGAGATAGACAGACAGACAGAAATAGCGATATTGAGGGAAAACCCTTCCTACCTAAGACCTAACAACAATTTTTTATAAAACAGCAAGTTAACTCATAAATATGGTAATATATAAAGTATAACAATCCCCAAACATTAAATTCAAAAACAATGTACAAGTTGAGGTACACACACAGCATATTTAAGGAAGAAATGAATAATTAGAATACGCAAAATATCCCTAAAAATTTAAAGGACAAAATTAAAATCACAAAAGAAAAACAGGTAAAAAACAGTTGTGAACAGACAACTCACACACACACATACACACACACACACACACACACTACTGAACACAGACACTTGGAAAGATACTCAACCTCACTAATAATGAGAGAAAAGCACACTAAAATAAGGACTCTTCACCCACTGGGCAAATTTTAAATGACTGAAAATGGCAAACAATGGTACAAGTACTGAGCGAGCAGTGGTATTCTTCAACACTGACCAAAAAAAAGAAAAGTGTGATGGGAAAGACTTTATGAAAGGAAATTTGGCAGCACATATAAATTTTTCAAGAAGCCGCACCCTTTCACATAACCATTCTTTCCTGGTTCTTTACATACTAACTAGCATAAATATTTAGAAAAGCATCTGGAACAATGTTCACTGATCCCTGTTTACAAGAGAAATAATTAAAGTCAATGGATATATTGAAAACAGTTATACACAAATGAGACACAGGACACCCAGACTGTAGAATATTATGCAGCAATTCAGACAAGCTACAGATTAACAAAAAGGAGTGGCAAAACATATTTTTAAATTTAAAAACATATAACATTTTTAAAAACAATTTTTAAATGTGTAGAATTGTTACTCAGTGTGGCCCAATTTGTGTAAAATCAAACAAAACACAGACTTTTTTATATACACAAAAGTGTAGGTGAGCTCCCCAAAACTACCTAAAATAATTCCTACCAATATTTAAAATCTTGATCTCTAGAGAGGAAAGTGATCATGAAGGAAAAGATGATCATGACATGGGTATTTTTAGTGCCTCTATTTGCATTTTTATAATTTTTACCTCATTTAGTATTTACTGAAAACTAAAGTTTAAAAAGCTAGGTTACTTGAGTTAAAGGGAGGGTATTAATACAATTAGGTTGTCCTGAGCTCTGATTGTTCAAACGTCAACAATGATTTCTTAAGAATCCTTACTGTTTTCTTTGCAGAACAATTATCTCTGCTATTGGCGTTTAACATTTGTTGGGATATGTCACCCATTTCTTCACAGTATCTTCTGTATAGGAAGGAAGCATCACTAATACGATCAGTAAATTTCAGATTTGTTTATGAGGTCATCACATATAACTTTTGCAACAGAGATACTTTCTGAACTTCTCTGTTTAAATGATCATTCAACATGCCATCATATCCTCCAGTGATAGAAAGGTAAGCATCACCCTGCCCTGTGTATCCTTTACCTGCACCCAGTGGGCTCCTGGCACATGACAGGCTCTTGTACTGGCTAAGAGAAAAACTGTCCCCCGCACCATGGGAGCAAGCAGGCCTTTGGACTCACGGTACCCCCTGATTCAAGGATATGGCCATCCACCAACTCCAAGCCAGCTCTACATTTCGCTTCCCCATATAGCATGGGGCACCAGTGGCAAGGACTAGTCAACTGATCTCATCTTGGACAAAGACAATGCCCCAAGAGAAAAGGGATCAAACACTACAACTTTGGACATTAAGCCCCGACCTTGTGGCCTGCCTTCAGTAGAGACCAGAAAGCTGACTGTATTCCTAATGTACCAGTAGGAGCAAGGATATATGTTGGCTTGGAGGCTGGACCTGTATTCTGAAGCCATTAACAAGAGGAAAGATATTCTTTAAATGAAGGAAGATGATCAATTCTCTGCAAAGTTCAAGATGGATGTGAGCACTCTCATCCATAGATTGAGTTCTGCAGGCTAGAAAGCCCAAGGTAGAAGGCCTATAACTTGCTGCATCATTATGGGGTAAGAAAGCACAGTAACAGATGAAAGAGGGAAAACGCCCCCTCTTATAACTACTCATGGATGAGGAAAAGCCCTCACGCCCTGAAAATTTCCATTAGCTCTGCCTCCCAATACTGTTACACTGGCAATTAAATCTCAACATTAGTTTCGATGGGGACAAACATTCAACAGTGACCTAAGGGGCCAATAGTAAATATTCTTGCCATCTTTCTTGATCTAACATAAGTGTCCATTCTAATCCCTAAAACACATCTCTCATGAAGCATCTGAAGTACCACAGTAGCAGTGCTGCACTTTGCCGATTCATAATTTCTATCTGAATTGAGCAAGAGAACCCTCAAATGATTGGCAACATGATCTTCCTCCCACCTCATTTCCTTCTCAATCTCCTGTACCTGTTTCTCTTCTCCCCAGCTTTTGATATTAGAATGCTCAGCCTATATCCCAGGATCCCTCCTCTTTTCTATATACTCCCTGCTTCAGTGATCTCATTGCGTTTCATGGTATTAAACTTCATCTCTACATTGAAAACTCAATGTTAAGTCTCTCCCTCAACTTTCAGACTGCCTACCTGCCATCTCTGATTGTGTTTCTAACAGGCATCTAGAACAAGTCCACAGCTCACCTATTCCTAACCCCACTACACATACATTCTGTTCCATTTTAGCTCATGACAGACACACCCCAAAAGTCCTCTCTCTTTCCCTCTCACCTCACACCTGCACCATCAGCAAACTCTGCTGCTTCTCACCTCACTTTCCCTGCTGCTGCTATCTGGATCCAATGAAGATTTTATAGCAGAATGACATGGCACAGCACATTTCCTGGGAAGACTGACTTGGCGGCCATTCATCAGATGAACCTACATGGAAATACTATAGATGCCACAGTCTTCTTTTACAGACTTCTACCTTAAAGCAAATCCTAAGCACCACGCTATTACTATTTTATCTCTAATTTGCACACATATACTCTGACTTTTTCTAGGTACTGACCTCTCTATTTGTCTTACAACACACAGGCTACAATATCCAAAGAAGCTTTCAGAAATAAGCCAGTACTGCCTTGAGGAAGACCAGAGTCACGTCCAGTAACCTTCATGCTAAAAACAGCATAGACATCACTTTAAGGGCCAGAAGTCTATATTTAGATACAAGCGCCTTGATCAAAATGATAAACTTAGAGGAGCTAGGCATCTGGAGGAGAAAGACTAATTACCTTATTGGGCACTGTTCTCCTGGGGATTATAATTTCCACTTTAAAATAATGCAGTTGATGATCAAAGATGTTAGAGGTTAACGTGCTCAAAACCACAGGGCTGACATAATACTTGGCACAGTGTAGACCCAGAAGGGGAAAACAGAAGAGAAAAAAATAATGAAACACATAATGTTCTCTTAGCTGAATAAAAGACTGTAGGCTTGAGATTAAATGAGCCTACCAAGTACAAAGCAGGGATAGTTTTATTTTTTTCCTTAAACACAAATTTTAACATATTACAGTGAATATCGTAATCCCAACAATAAGAGAAAAATTGCAAAGCTTCCAGAGAAAAGATGAAAAACCAATAAATAAATCAAAACAATGAGTCTTACATATAAATAAACAGAAATCAAATTGCAAGGTTTTTATTATCTGCAAAACTCTATTTCGAGGGGTTGGGGATCTAGCTCAAGTGGTAGAGCGCTTGCCCAGCAAGGGCAAGGCCCTGAGCTCAATCTCCAGCAGCCTTCCCCTCCAAGAAAACCTCCACGCTGGATGACAATGGACTCATATCATCAAAGTTTGGGAGCAAATTATTTGGAACCTAGAATTCTAGACACTGTCAAATTATTAAACAAAAGCAAGGGTCAAGTAAAAATCATACCTTAAAAAAGTGCCTGTTACTAATGAATACTCTTTTGTTTCAGATACTATGCTGGGCAGTCATTATGCCAACTATCCTGCTCTGTCCAAAAACATTTCTCTGCATAAGACAGGTGTCTCCTGGGGCTGGAAGACACCGTTCTGATGCAGAGAAGTGTTTGTGGACAGAGCAGGATAGCAGTGGCAGAGCACTTTTGCAGCATGCACAAGATGCACGTTCAATCACATAAAAGAAAAAAAGGTGTCTTTTAACTAATAACTTTTCAAAATCCATTTATTAGAATGGTTTACTCCCCAAACATGTTCAACTGAAATGTCTCTACAGTAATTATCAGTAATACAGGAATTGTCCCTAATGTAGATATTGATACAATAATGTTATATTGCTTCTATCTGCCAAATCTCATAACATAGGCTAACAAATAATCTTGTGGCCAATGAAGAAAGAAAAGAAGGAGGGGGTCAGTAAAGCAGTCACTAGTTTAAACTCCAGTAAGGAAATCAAAGCAAAGACTTTCACTCATTTTTATTTTCTTCAATTCAGTGTCTACTAACTTCACTGATCAAAAACTAACATTTAAATTATCTTGTGTGGTACACAACTTAAAGGATTAGTTTGACTCGTGGTTTCAGAGGTTTTAGTCCCTGGTCAGCTGAATCTAAGGCAAAAACATCATGGCAAGAGGACAAGATGGAGAAAAACTATTCATCTCATGGCAGCCAAGAAACAGAGGGAGAGAGACCCCCCCCAGCAAAGATAAGGCATACTCCTAATGACCTACTTCCTCCACATAGTCCCCACCTCCCAACAGCCCATTCTGCCATGAACTCGTCAACAGGTTAATCTATTTATGAGGTTAACCACTTCACAATCCAATGTTCTCCGGAGGAGTTTCTTAATTCAATCAAGTTGACAATCAAGATTAACGACCACATCTTCCAAAGCAAATTTCCAATCTAGATATCAAGACCAATTGGAAAGAAGACTGCACCAGACATACAACTCTTCTCATAGAAGTAAAACCACCGCATGGGGAGAGGGCAGTGGAATAGCTACAGTAACCACCAAAGGTGGTGAGCATAAGAGAATCTTTCCAAAGATGGTGTCTGTCATGGGAATCTGTAAAATAAACACCCAATTTCAAAGAGAACCCCAACATCACGTTAGTATTTCCCTACCTCTCATTCCTATCCTTCCACATTAGAACCACAGTGGTCATCAGAATACTCAAGCCAAATGAGATGGTCAGCTTCTTGTCAGTTACTAACAGATAAACCTGTATTTCCACTTTTAAAACTCTGTATAGGTAACAGGATTTAAACCTACAGCCACCTCTTTAAAGCATTATGTCACATGGAAAATGATTTCATTATCAAAGTGATTCATTTAATGGTTTTTACAAAGATAAAAAAACTAATGACAATACCCAGCCAAGAGTGGACAAGAAATTCAGAAAAGTTGCCAATGTACAGCAGCAGCGTCCTTCTGTTCTCTCATTAGACTCTCCTGAGCAGACTAAGTAGAACTACTGAATTAAACAAGGGCCAAAGAATTTCTCTACTCAAATCAACAGACCATCTGGTCTGCTATGCTGTTTCTGCCAGTGGTCGTCACAGCAGAAATTTTGAAAAAGCAAATGTGGACATCATAATAGAGTTGCCTGTAGGTGGGGAAAGAAAAGTACTCTCAACTGTAGTTGTGAGAGATTATGCAGTTTTGACCTCTTCAAATACTGATGTGACAATGTGATAATGATACTGATTTAACAAATATAGCAGAACCGATAGATGCAGCAAATCAGCGAAATCCTTCAAAGTGATTTTCTCAGAAGTTATATGGGTAGATTTCGCCATGTGGAGTTTCACTCCGAATTGTTTAAAACAAACCTATCTTTAAAAGTTTAAGCCACTTTTGTCTGACAACAGCTTTAAAATAACAGAGAGACCATTATTTTTTGGCATAAATGGGGAAGAGTTGCAAGCTATTTTTTTTTTTTTTTTTGGTGCCAGGGATCGAACTCAGGCCCTTGTGCTTGCAAGGCAAGCACTCTAATCACTGAGCTAAATCCCCAGCCCCTGCAAGCTATTTTTAAACACTTCTAAAATCCGTGCAGTAAGTCTGAATGCTCAGCTTGCTGCAGGGAAGGTTATTTTAAGAAAAAGAGAGCTTCTGTTTAAACCTCTGAAACACTTTTATTAATATTCCTAATTTAGAAAAAAATACTCCACGAATTTCTCTTGGTAACATTCATTTAGTGGTAGTTATCACTATAAATCCAGCATGTTAGCTGCAAGTCAAAATTGATGAGGTAGAACTACACTTTTTGTATGTGGAATACACACATCACATTACACAGAAGTCTCCTGTAGTCAGTGTGTACATTTATAGAATTTTATTATATTCGCATTCAAATGCTATTTATAGAGGTTTATACTTATTATATTTTTGCTTACAAGAAACCATCCTATTAGGATGTATTTAGTACAACTACAACAATACTTCATACTTTGAAAGAATACTACCCTAGTTATAATGCTATACATTGCAGTTCCAAAGAAAAAAGTTTTTAAACATCCTATATATCCTTATTCTAACAGTGTTCCTTTCTTAATCAGTTTGCTTTGCCCTAACAAAGAATCATGGACTGGGTGGCTTATAAAACAAAAAATTATTTCTTGCAGTTCTGGAGGCTGAAAGTTCAAAATCAAAGTTCTAGCATGGTCAAGTTGCAGCAAGAACCTCAATCCAGGTTGCACAGAGTAGACTTCTCATAATGTCTTCCTGTGGCAGAAAGACAGCAAGCAGTCTCACTAGGGTCCCTCTTATTCATGCACTTAACTGTATTCATGAGGGTCACACCCTTACAATCTAACTACACTCCAAAGGCCCCATCTCCTAACACCCTCGCATTGAGAGTTAGAATGTCAACACGTGAATTTAGGAGGTATCGAAGACTCAGTCCATGACGTTTCCTTCCACAAGCAATCTAGATATTCCTTTTTGAGAATACCAAGGTATAAAAGTCATGCAACAAACTCAGAGCCTCATTAACTTCTTCTTCTATTCCCTAGTTGAGTGGTCATTTCATTCCCCAGAATTGGCTTTAAACAACTTTTCACTCTTTCTCAAAAGTAGATACTTTCAAAGAATTAAGAGCAGTCCCTGATAAGAATGCTTAAACATTGTTATCAACGCCTAAAAACAAATTAGCTATTCCGAAGTTACCGAGTACCAACAATATCCCTAGAATCAAAGTCATTTCATGGTGTCTCCCATGAATGAGACTACATTTATTTGGGTGCATCAATTCTGACATAAAACAAATAAATAATATGACCTTAAACCACACTGGAAGGAAGTCCAACTGCGTAAAGAAGGAAAAAGCAATAAAACTATTATTTACATTACAAAATAGCAAAAATTGATGTTTGATTATGCTCCATGTACAGCACCTTGCAAGCACTGCGACTCTGGAAGCCTACAAGGCTAAAAGTGTCTTTTCTACAGCATTGTTTCATCTAACCTATGGCTGAAACCACTTTGGCAGTGCTTTGTAGAAGTGTTTTCACCTTTTTAAAACTTCATAAAGACTCAAAGATATTCTTCACTGCATAAATAGAAAATATTAACTATTATTTTGATTTAAAGTGCTCTAAATATACAATTATACTGGCCCTAATATTCAAATCCATACAGAGCTGCCCCTTGATTTATTTTGAAAACGGTTAAATGACATGACATTGGCTGTACAATAGTCCTGTATCAATTATGTAGTTTATTAACACAGTAACAATATTTGACATTATGAGTTTCTATCAACCTTAAGAAACTGTTTTCAGTTCTAATATAAAACTCATTGGAGGCAATAACGCATGGACAGTTTTGTATATTTAACTGAGAGTTCCTTCCCAAAGCAGCAATTAAATAGAAAAAAAAAATTTCATCCACATTAATCTGTGTAGAAAGTAAAGACTTTCTAAAATAAGGGATGGAGAAAGTACACACAGAAGATTACACTACCATTTACTTCCTTGTCATCACATCAAAAGGGTGCCTTTCACCCTCTTCTATTAAGTAAGGGATTTTGATCAAAACTTTGTACTGAAGTTAGCCATTGAGTGACCAAAGTTTTGAAAAGCCTTCTAGCCAAAAAGAAAAACCACTTATCCCCTTGTACCTCTGCAAGGTTAACAGTTCATTCAGAGCCTCAAACCCACGTGTTTTAAAAGTCCTCACATGGATAGCTAGCAAATATTTTTTCCCAGTCTGTGGGTTTTCGCCCTACTCTATTGGTGATTTCTTTTGCTGTGCAAAAACTTTTTATTATATGGAAAAATCAACCAATAACAAATGCTGGCGGGGCTGTGGGGAAAAAGGAACACTCCTCCACTGTTGGTGGGAATGTAGACTGGTCCAGCCACTGTGGAAATCAATATGGAGATTCCTCAAAAAACTACAACTGGAGGTTCCATTTGACCCAGCTATTCCCCATACTGGGGATCTTCCCAGAAGAATTAAAATCATCATACCACAAGGACATATGCACCGCCATGTTCACAGCAACACAATTTGTAATAGCTAAGTCTTGGAAACAACCTAAATGCCCAACAACCAACAAATGGCTAAAGAAAATGTGGTTTTTCT
>PVJO010031734.1:0-14090 GCA_004026905.1 Hystrix cristata
TGTCTCCGGAGTTGTCCCCACTACTTAACATTTTCTGGTTTGTTTTGTTTTGTTTTTCGAGAGGGGGGTTGTCTATTTTCTGCCTGCCCACAATAAAGCACTAGCTCATGAGGAACATACACAGAAAAGGAAGTTGATTTTCTAGTTCATCATTGTGTCCTCAGCACCCAGATCTCTGGACAGTACCTGCCTGTTGGAAACTCATCAAATGATGACCAAATGAATTGAAGAGTGGCACAGTGAAATGGGAAGTAGGTCTGTAATGTCAGAAACCATCTTTCTCCTCAGCAGCAGCCCAGACCCTTCTTTCCTAGTCTTGCATCTTGGCCAGCATGTATCATATGCTCAGTATGGAAGAGGAGCCCATCACCTGGCAACGTGCCTTTGAGAAGAAGCCAGTAATTCCGTAGAAGAGCAACACATCCCATCCAAGTAGGTTCTGACTGGCCACAGGGCACCAGGCATGCTATCTTCATTCCTTTGCAAGAAATCCAGAAAGGGAAGCCCATTACATTTAACCAGGGGGGTCTTTGAAATCGAACTCTTTCTGTGTATTAGACAAAAAGCCTGCGCCAGTAGCTCTAGTTGGCGCTCCTGTTGGCCTCAGAAAAGCACGTTTTGTCTTACAATTAATTCAAGGGAAGAGAGCATGAGTCCTACTCTCCCTGACAGATTTGATCCCAGACTCTTCCTCTGGGATCAAACTGATGAAACATAGCTGGTCGTAATATCTCTTGCCTCTGGGTTCCCTTGAGTTTATCCATAACCCTCTGAGACCATCTCATCTGCCTCTTCATCTCTTCCTCTTCCTGTTGGTCTCAGTGCTCAGAAGAGCATCAAGGACAGAGTAGGTGCTCAACAAATTTAACCGTGCTAGGTGTTTCACAAGGGAAATTTGTCTAGAATTATATATGCAGCAAAATCATCCCTTGGTCAGTTTGCATTACAGTCATTCATCTGTCTGCCTCCTCTCCCCCGCTGTTCTGTGACCTCCTTATGGACAGGGACTGGGGTCCTGTCTTAATCCTCCGTATTCATACACTAAATGCAGAACAAAGCCTGCAAATGCCGACTGGAAGAATAAATGCAAATGTGCCGGGGAGGGTGCAAAGATGAACTTGTGAAGAAAACTGAAGTGTCACAGGGACGGTGATTTACTCTGTCTTAGGAAATTGTTTTAAGATTCCATCACGGTGATACATGTTTGGCATATGGCTGGTGCTTAAGAAAAGCTTAAAAAAAGAAATCATGGAAACCAAAACAAACAATTAAAACACCAGGGAAGTCTGGTTTGCTCGATGGTTTTCCCTGTGGGGGCAGTAGGACAGTTGGTGAATTTTACCAAAAATCTTGAATTTACCTGGACTGTGTAGGTCTTTGGGGTATTAGTTTCTGGACTAAGTGAGATTTAGCTGGGCTTCTAGAAAATCCTTGTGTAGACAAATAACACCAGGAGCTCCGATGCCCAGGACTCCTGCCTCTGCTCCACTCCCCAGGCAGAACTTTCTTGACCTGTGAGAAGCCACATGTCTGCTTGGAGCATTAATGAGGTCGCTCTCCATGACCAGTCTTAATGTGATGAACTACCAGAAGAAACAGTTTGCTGTTATACAGCTCCAGCAAGTGTTTTTTTTTTTTTCTTTTTCTTTTTCTTTCTTTCCATCTTATGCATTCTAGAGACACGGTTCTCAAATACGGCTCAGAGAACAGGACTGTCAGGAGTAACAAGGAGCAGGATGGAAATGCACATTGCTGGGCCTCGCCCCGGATGCTGGAGGCGAGTTCAGGTTCTGAGCAGTGGGAAAGTTGGAGAACTGTCCCTCCAAGAGGGCAAACCGTATCCAAATGGAGCAAGTTCTTTGGAGCATCTCTTGAAAGCTGCTTTACCATCCACTTCTCCCTTTTCATCTAGTGTCTTCATTAAAACTTGTGCTGCAGGCATTTCGCCACTTACGATTCCTCTTCATTTACATTTACATATTCGATGTTTATGAGCAATTTATGAATTTAGTAAGGTGTGTGCCATGATCCCCATTGTACTGATGAAAAACAGGTCTTGCTCCAACATCAAATGGATAAGAGAGGTTCTGAGACCTGAATCTGTTATGGTTTGTTTTTTTTTTAAACTCGTGTTCCAGAGTTCTCTTCTCACTTGATTTTGCAGCCCCACTCACTCTCTCTATACTTTTACTCCAACCTCTTCTCCACTTACTTGGTTTATATTGAACTTTTGTCAAAGCTGGCTGCTTTTGGTTCCCTAATTCTGGAAGTCTTCATTTTATTTCCATAGCACGTGCTCTGAAGGCACGGACCAATGCTTCCCATTTAGTACCCACATGCATCCCCTGGGGATCGGGGGGCCGAGGTCCTGTTGTTCTAGTGAATCCAGGTGATGCTCTTGGTCTCCATGCTTTGGCTAACAGGGTGGTAGGACCCTTTGGTGCTTCAATTTGCACATTTTCCCTGAAGAAACTGCAGGTTCCTTGAGAGAAGAACCAAGTATTGTGTGTCTTTATATTCCTGGGCAGAAGGATTAGCTCTTGGGAGGGAGACAAAGGACAGAGGCAAGAGAGAAGTGAGGCACCTTTTCCATTGGTAGCCACCATTTAGACAGAGATACGAGAGAAGCTGTTCCAGCATCTCAAAATTCAGCCCTCCTTCAGTGTGCTCAACAAACGAACAAACATAAAACAAATAACCAACAAACAAAAAAACTCTGAAACAAAAAAGCCTCAGAAAACAAAAGCAAGCCCTATAGCTCCTTTATAATCCTCCAAGTCCACACAGATGTGGACTGGGGATAAGTCTATGATTGCCAAAACTCTGGCTTCTATGTGGCCCATTGTTTCTCAATGTGCAAGGGATGAGTGTATGTGGACATCTTTTTTTGTTTGTTTGTTTTTGTTTTTGGTGCTGGGGATCGAACTCAGGGCCTTGTGCTTATGAGGCAAGCACTCTAACCACCGAGCTAAATCCCCAGCCCCTGGACATCTTTTAATGTGGAAAAAATGTCAGGTTTAAGGACTTTCGACCTCAGTGGAATCCCTTTAAGAACCTGTACCAATGCCAAGGAATGTGATTGGGCAGCTCATGTGTCTACCTAACATTAGCATTTAGGAAATAATCTCCTTAACAGCATAAACACAAAATAAATCTAAATATGTACTTTGGCAGGCAAAGCTGTCTATGTCTCGTAAAACGAATCATGGCCAGCTGGCAGAAAGTACTGACATTCTCAGAAGGAAAGGGGAGGTAGACAGTAGTGTACGAGTTATTTGAAAAATCCTCTCCATGCCAGGAACTGGGCAGCCAAGGCCCTGTCACTCATTGGAAATCCTTAAAAACCTAGGAAGTTTCCCTCGCTGTGCAGGAGACAAAGAGAGCCAGAGCTACTGCAGTGCTGACTGTAGAGAGATGGTGCAGGTGAGACTGAGAACAACGGGTGGCACAGAATGTGTATGTATCCAAGCTTCTTTAGTTCCAAAGAGAAGACTCACCTGCTTCTTGCACTACTCATGACTATTACAGTAGTCCCTCCTTATCCTTGGTTTTGCTTTCCAGTTTTAGTTGCTGCTGGCCAACTGCAGTCTGAGAATATTAATTTTAAAATTCCATAAATAATCAATTTATTTGTTAAAAAAATCAATTTATAAGTTGTAAATTTCATGGCATTCTGCTTAGTGTGACAAGATCTCTCACTTTCCTGCTCTGTCATGCGGGAATGTGGACAGTATTCACGCTGTATATGTTACCTCTCTGTCAGTATTTTTATACTCTTTTAAATGGAATTGTTTTCTATTCTAATTTCAAATTTGGCTATATGTTTTGAAAATGAATTCTTATGAAAATGAATTCAAATGATTGTCATATTTTAACTTATTTATGGATACATAATTACAGATGTTTTGCTTACTTAAAATTATCTTGTTCCAAAACCTTTTAGTAAAGCATATAAAATATATAAAATAAAACCAAAAATTAGAGGAAGAAAGGAAGGAAAAAGAAAAGCAAATGGACACCCAGTGAGGCCAGGCATAAAGTTAAACACAGACATATACAGCTCTTGTCATCTTTCTGGATGTCATTGTACAAAGTGACAGCTGTTTATTACATGATTCAGAGCATCCTTCAGTGACAACCACTCCAAAAACACATAGCTGTTTCTTACACTCTTCTCTAGCAGGCTCTCAAAAATAAGGCAAGTTGTATAACACAATTGTAATACAGTAAGTTCCTCAACAAAGTCTTTACAGAAGTGAGGCTAAGTTTTCAATATACTGTTTCTTACACAACTTAGACTCTACACTAGCAGTGCTAAGAAACGGACTCCAAGGCCATGACATTAGACTCCGACTCACGAGACACCCTGAGCCAGAAACATAGGCTAAGCTGGTCCTGGATTCCTTATCCTGAAAAATGGGCATGTCTTCATTACTCTTCTAGAGTCAGTGGTTTGCAAGAGAGCAGGTTTAATATAGGACGAGTACAAATTACAACATTCACCCATAAGCCAAATGCAGGAAGAGTGCAAAATGTCTGCACTCAGGGGTTCCATGGCAATGTCCCATGTACATCTGTGTCTGCACTAAAAGGCTGAAGAAATCTGTGCTGGAACAAGAATATGATGCTCACAGTGGAGATGAAAACCAGAGCTCCCCAAACATCAGCTATCGCCAATGACAGCAAGGCCCTGAACTCCTTCCGTGACAAGAACAGCTGAGTCCCCTTCAGGAGAACCAGCTGCAACAGAGCTTTTCCTGGTCAACAGGCGGCAACTATCTTATCCTGTTCTCCTGCGGGTATAGCCAACAACACCCAGGAACCACAGAACCACAACAACTCAGTCCACCTGGGTGTACCTGCTCAAGTTGACCACAATAATAAGTCCAACACAAAGTGAGATGATGTTTGCTGTTTTCGACTGCTAAATTTGAGTAATCTAGCATGTAGCAATAGATTACTAATACAGATTTGGTCTCAAACTACCATTTATGAAAAACTGTATTTATGTAGTGATTCCTTTATGCCATTATTCTATTTAATTCTCATATAACACAATGAAGAAAGAAGCATTATTGTGCTACTCTGCCTCCTTGTGCATCTTTCCCGGTTGGATTGTACAATGGGTCCTTTATGGCATGCCATCTCACTGGGGACACTATTGTCCCCAAGAGGGTAAAAATTAGTTCTTGTGGCAGTGTGAAAAAAGTCTTAGATGTACAGTGGTTTGTGGCCCACTCCAGTCCAACCCTACCTGACAAATGTTTTTTCCTTATTATTTAATTTCTTTTGTTAGGAAGGAATGCAAATTAAAATTTTCTTCCTAAAGGAGCAAGAACGAAAAAAAAATGATGAACATTGCTGTATGATAAAGACTATATGAGACTGCTTTGTGATCCACAGTCTTGAAAAAAGAAAGTTTCTAATGAAGAGCAGAAGTTTAGTGAACACTGTTGGGCTGATAGATTCTGATTGATGAGATTCAAATCTCCAGTCTGAGAATGATACTTACAGAAATAAATAAAGAACACACGCTAAAGGATGACCCAGACTACATAAGAAACCAAGTCCTCTGCAACGGCAGAAGGCAGAGACTCCTCTGTAAGCAGTTTCTCAGGACGAGGGTCGGGAGTTGCCTGAGTGTTGTAACTGGAACGGAACATGTTACTCTATGCTCCTCAGTTCCGTGTGGACTGCTGAGCAACATGTCAGAGCAACATGTGCCAGAGCAACATGTCTTACCCACCTTGCTAAACTCTGGGTTTTCAAAAGTCTCTAATCACTCCAGACAACTAGAGCTCAAAGTGGGATGAGCTCGAAGTCTGTGGGAAATATGGTGGTGTCCGAGGGGCCCACGGCTTGGATCTGACCCTGTCAGTGCCCAGGGGACCCGTCACTTCCCTTCCTCGTCTGCCCAACCTGAAGCCTATTAGCCTGGGAGCCTTCCAATCTGAAGTAAGGTAGAAAAGGAGTAGCTGAAGCTTGACTGACCCTTTGAGCCATTTGATCCTAAGCGCGGGGATAAATTCAGATTTATGGAAGTTTTACAAGGGTGCTAACAAAGACTCAGCAAGCCTATAGAATTGCCTGGGATAGTCCATTGGTCAAGTGCCTCTTGCATCAGTCCACATATCTCTATGGAGGCGTTTGCTCTTTGCAGCTCATGGCTTCAGTCAATGAGCATGAAGGAGCCTAGTTATTTTCTCCTGTCAAGTTCATGGCTTCTCCCTCCATATTCTCCCTCCCCTCCCCACTGCCTTCTGTCTGGTTTGCGTTTATTGTCAAAACACACCCAGCCAGATTACTTGTCTGCAGACATTTTCACTGGCCTTCGCATACCCACAAGAGAGCTGCTAATGATTACCCTTCCTTCCCGTACTTAGCACATCCTCAGAAGGGAACTGCTCATTAGCATGCCCTGACTGCATCCTGGCTGGTCTGGAAACAGTCAGGCAGGCAGGATTCCAGCAACAGTGGAGCCGAAGTCCTGGCATCTTCTGCTGGTTCAATCCCCACTAGAATCAGTGATCAGCACCCGGAAGACTCCGCGCCGGTAGCCCCTGAGCTGCGTTCTTCAGAGCTGGCGGGAGGGTGCGTAGATGGGGCCATGAAGGGGCACTTTTGTTCATAGCTGACTTTCTACAGCCCCCCACTAGGGCCAGTTACTAATTTTGGGGACCTAGTACAAAATGAAAAAAAGCTGCCAAGCCCCGCTGCAGCACCAAGGGCCCATTATTACCATGAGACAGCAGAATTCCTAGCCCAGTTAGGGAGGAAGGGTGGCTCGAGAGTCCAGGCAATACTTCCCTTGCCCTGCTCACCTCATCCCTCAGATCCAAAAGGGTGGCAAGTGCCAGCAGCTCAAATCCCATGAAAGGGAAGGGGGAGATGGAAAACTGTCTTCAACTGAGTGTTTACCAAAGCTCTAGCCCTTCTGAGTGAAGAACAAAAAAACCCTCTTGTTTTCCATTCAAAAATCAGGAAAAACATGACTTTCTTTCCTCCTGCAGTCTCTCTCTCAATTTGTTATGAGGTCATTTTTAAGATTTGCTAAACTTTTAAATTATGAGCATAATTTTTAACATGCATCTTCACATTGTACAATGTCAGTTTCAAATACAAATGTGGCGGCATTTGCCTTTTATGCAGAATCACCAAAATCATACATACTTCATGGCTTGTCTATCCACACGCATATAAAATGGATACACTGCACAAAAATAACTCAACTGTTTTTGTTGTTACTGTTTTGTTTTGTGCGGTGCTGGGGATCAAACTCTGGGCCTTGGGCTTGCAAGGCAAGCACTCTAACCACTGAGCTAAATCCCCAGCCCCTAACTCAACTGTTTTTGTTGTCGTTATTATTGTTTTAGTACCAGGACCTCATGCATGCTAAGCACGGAAACACAACCCAACATTTTAATTTTTATTTTGAGACAGGATCTCCCTAAACTACCCAGGCTAGCCTCAAACTTTTGACCCTCCCATCCCAACCTCCCAAGAAGTTGGGATTATAGGCATGTGCCACTGTGCCTAGCAACTCAACTGTTTTTAATTCACTTCTTGATAGCTGCATATTTTTACAGACACTCTTTAATGAGTAAGGCAGGACTGAGAAGGAAAGGAACTTTTTCTTTCTCTCTGTATCATCATTTTCAGCATACATAGTTGGTTAACACTGGGAAGTAATATAAATAAGAAAGGCTATGAGAGGATTCCTTGGTGGTCCACATTTGTTAACAGATCACTCTCTTCTTTCTATGTGTGCAACAAGCTCTGCCTAGAGCGAAAGCGTGATCTCCCAAGGCTAGCAGCCCCCTTGACCATTCAAGAGTAGACAAAATACACTTACCTTGCGCTCACCTTTAGTTTTGCCAGGCCCGGTGCATGGTGAGCATGTAAGAATCCTGTGCTCACTGGGTGTGACAAATGCTGTGTGTAACACAGAGGTGGATTGCCTGCACCTCCTTTGCTCATGAGCATGCTCCATTGTCTCATTGGAGGTCACTCCGACGATGCAAATTCAAGGATAACGTTAAGAACCTTGATACAAGATGACAGCCAAACACCAGAGTGGAGTCCACCTGTCTGGGAGCCCTGCATGCCCGCTCAGATCACGCAGTGAAGCTGTCTTGGATCCTACTCTGAACCACTGGTCCCACCATGGGAGGAAGAATGTTAGAAATGCCTGGAATCCTGGAATCGGGAAGCAAAGTGCGGGGCAGTAATCGACTGTGAGGGAGGAAGAACATCATCTCTCAGCTGGAATGCGTGGATTCATCAGGCCTGGTGAGGTGATACAGTGATTCTCTGGATCTGTGCCAAGCCGACCCACCTTTTCTGTCGAATGTTCGGCAATGCTGGGCAGGGTCCCAGGATGATAGATCTATCTTCCACGAGTTCCTGGGTGGCGGCCCTGGCAAGGCACCAGGGGCAAGGCAATCTTTTGAGTCCCAAGAAAAGCCTGAGGGCACAAGGATGCAGATGTGAATAGCTAGAAATGGTCTGAGGAACAAGTGAGGCACTGACAGCTGTGCCACACATACTCAGAACCAGATTCTCATTCCTCTGCTCAGCCTGGCCCACTGCCACCTCCCACGTGGGTCCCTGCGACAACCTCTGACCGGTCTCCTGGCTCCCACCCTTCTCGAACCATCCTCCATATTTCACTCTGAGCCCAATAATCTCCTTCCCACATCATAGTCTGAGTGACACAGGATAGTATTAAAATATGTCAGAGTATGTCACTCCTCTGTTCAAAATCTTCCAGTGGCTACTTCAGGCAAAGAAAACCCAAAGACTTACAATGGTCAGAGTCTGGCCTGGTCTGTCTCTCCCTAGCCCACCCCTGCCCTTGACCTCATCATTCATCTCTTGCTAATTTCTCTCCTTTCCCTTACTCAGTCGCACTGGCCATCATGGTGTTGTTCATTAAATATTTTTAATACTCTCATCAAGGGCTTTTGCCTGGATTCTCTCCCTAAACCCTCTTTTCCGGTCTTCACAATCTCCTTGAAGACTCTGCTTACCTTCTCAACGACGCCTCATCCCTTTTCAAACCTGCAGTATGTTAGTCCCCCACCTTTAGCTAAGTTCTACTTTCCTGCAGCACTAGACGCTTCTGACACACTGTGGTGTTCCCGCCTTATCCAAGATTTTACTTCCTGTGGTTTCAGTTATCTATGGTCAACTGAGGTCTGAAAATACTCAATGGGAAGTTTCAGAATTAAACCATTCATAAATTTTAAATTGCCTGCCATTGTGAGTAGCATGATGTAATCCTATGCTGTCTCACTCAGTCCTGCCCAGGATGTGAATCATCCCTTTGCCCATCATATGCACCTTATATATGTTACCCACCCGTTAGTCACTTTGCATCCATCTCGGTTATCAGATTGATTGTTAGGATATTGCAGTGCTTGTGTTCAGGTAACTCTTAGGCAGTAGCCTAACACTATGTCGCACTGCATACTTCACTTACTCCACTTCACGTCATCACATAAGCATTGTAGCATCTCATATCATCACAAGAAGCATGAGATGAGTAATAATGTATTTTCTGAGAGACTATGTTCACATAGCTTTTATTACAGTATATTGTCATGATTGTTTTATTGTGTTATTTTTGACCTCTGAGTGTCCCTAATTTATAAATTAAATCAAGTTTTATCACAGATATGTATGTAATAAAAAACATGGTGTGTATAGGGATCAGTAGTATTTTATAAATTACCAAATGCAGTCTAGTGAATTCAGTTTCAGGCATCTGCTGTGTGCTCTGGAGCGTATCCCCCATTGATAGCAGAGAACTACTATATAGTATGTAACTCACTTATTTATTGTGTTTATTATTATGTCTTTCTTCCTATTACAGCATAATCTCCACAGAGGCAGGAATTATGGTTTTTTGTTTTTATACACTGAAATATCCAAGACATCAATATGCCTGGCATGTAATTAATATTTGGTGTTGGTATTTGAAAGCCACTGCTGTTGGAAAACTGCAAAGGAAACAATGCTGGAGGGTAGTGAGTAAGTGTGCTACTCTTCCTTGATTAAGCATGCCTTTGGGAAATCTGGCTACTCCAGTCAAGGATAATCGATATGTCCCACTTTACCAGCTTTAGGTGCAACTGCAAGTAGTATTTCCTTGTGTTCAAGCTATGACTCCCAGGCCTTATACAAAGTGGAAGTGTGTTTTTCTCTCCTTCCTGAGTTAAGTCCAAAAATCCATGAGGAATCTTGCCTACTACAAAAGAGTTTGTGGGCTTGGCGTTGCCTCGCCAGTGAGAAATCAGTCCCTGCAAGTTCACCAATGAGCCTTGTGTTAGATGAATGTTTAGATGTCTGTCTTAGTCTGTTTTCTGCATCTCTAATAGAGTACTTGAGACTTGGTGATTTATAAAGAAAATAAACGTATTTCTCACATTTCTGTGTGCCGTGAAGTAAAAGATGAAGGACCAATATCTGACCAGGATATTCCTGTTGCATCCTGACGTGGTGGAAGGTATCACATGATGAGAGAAGATGGGGGAGGGGATAGGAAGGTGATAGCAAGCAAGAGAGCAGAAGGGGTTTTCACTAACCACACTGGCAATAACAGTATTGATCTATTTATGAGGGCAGAGCCCCCTGACCTCAACTTCTCTTAAAGGTTCCATCTCCCAAGACCATTACAATGTTCATTAAATTTCAGCATGACTTTTGGAGGGGACATTCACACCATACCAGATGCCACCCTCAGGCTTTGGAGAGGAGCTCATTCACTCTGGATGTCCCTCAGGAAGGCGATCTGGGCTCATAACTCTACAGCACTTTAATAACAAATGCACAAATGCAAGCCATTGCAGAAAGAATGGATACATTGCCCCCCAAATATACTAACTTCCTGACAGCTAACAGCAGAAGAAGTTATTTCACTATGAACCCAGAACCGGCTTTGTCATAATGTTCTGGCTTCCTGCTATTAAGATGGGTATCAGCAGCCAACAGCACACTGACCATTATAATAATTTCCTCTCTGGGACCAAAACATTCATTTTCTGACAATTGGCCTCAGCTGGGCAGCTTCAATCCATCAGATGTTGTAATGACCAAAGTCATACATCAGCAGAGTAAGAACTGTCTCTCCCTTCTCAGAAGGTTTTGCTACCAGAAGAAAAGGAATTGTTCCTTTTCTGTTCCTTACCTCTCTATAATGATGGAGAATTTACTCCTGATATAATCAAAATATCCAGTAATTGATCATATGGATATTCTGGTAATCTCACCAGAACAAAGAGAATACCAAAGTGTCTTACTATCTCTCCAGATTTAGAAAGAGGAGCTGTTATTTTCACAATAAGGATGCTCTCCAAGAAGAAATTAGCAGCCTCTTCAGCCCTGGATTCATTATCCTAAGCCTGTGACAGGAAAGTAAACATACATTAGGTTGTCAGCAACTAGAAGGTAAATTCTGCTGTGTGTTCCAGTCACTTCTTAAATAACACAGATATTTCCATTTCATTCCCTTTTTCAAAAAAAAATAAGAACTCTCTTAGTCTTCATTAATTCTTAAAAAGCATCTATTACATTCAAAATACTGTTTTCTATCCATTACTTGGTACAGTTGCCAAACAGAGGATATTTTTTCCCCTAGAGCCATTTCACTCAATCATCAGGTTGGAAACAGGAAAGGGCGACATTCCAGTGTGGCAATCCTTAAATCCCTTGAGAGCATCTTAAAGTGGCCCATATCAGGCTTTGGTGAAAGCCAATGAGATCTTCAACTGCAACGTTCAGGCACTTTTTAAAATACAAAATGAAATTAGCCATTTGAGTAGCCCGCTTTCATGATATTTTACAAGGTAGGTTATTTCTAATCATGAATCCCATGGCTAATCTCAGCCCTGGAACAAACAGGGACCACATCCTCTTTTAGGAATTTAAAAAAAAAATCTTTTAGTGGTCCAGTAAAGATGGATGACTATTATCCATGTAAGGTCTGCTTTTCTTGTTTTGAACTCTTCTCTCAGAAGGGGGTGAGGGGGTAGATGAAGAAAGGGAAGGAGCAAGTCTGAGGAACATAGTGGTGCTCAGTTTGTCAAACATGGCTGTTTACCTATTTTAAAACTGAGGAGCAACAGAGAGGCCCTAGCCCCCCAAAATGGTCATTTCTCTTTGTTTCACCCTACATTGATCCCTGTAGTGGTGCTCAATGAGATAAATGAGAAATAAAATTAGATCAAGTGCCAGAAACTGGTGGGATAAACACCCTTTTTGTAGTTATACATTCAGAGTCCTCTCCCCTCTTTATAGACTGGAGGAAATAAATTCCATCTGTAGCTCATTCATCAGCACCCAGGGCACAGAGTGATGCCAGGTAAATGAAATCCAGTGCAGATGGCACCTTTGTAGCAAGGTGTATTTAGGCAGGAATCTGTCCCATGAAAGAGGTTTTCAGGTCACACTTTACGTTGTAGAGGTCACAGAGTTCTTCACTGAAACAAGTGAGGGGACTTGGGTTCTAGTCCCAGATACCCCACCACCTACCCAGGGACTCATTCAGGCTATGCACCAGAGTCCAGAAAATATAACTATTCCATAAGGCTTTTTGAGGATTAAATGAAATAATAGATGCATAAGTACTCCACGAACTATGAGATTATATATGTGCAAATACCCCACAAACTCAAACGAATAGCATCTATAATAAAATTCTTGATAGCTTTTTGATAAAATAGACATCATACAAAGAACCCTAAAATGTTTAAATCCCAACACAGGGCTATGAAGGATGATTATGATCATCCTTGCTGCCCAAAAGTGGTTGGTTCCAGGACCCCCCTGTGAATATCAAAATCCTCAGATGCTTAAGTACCTTACATTAAATGATATCCTCCCATATTCTTTAAATCATTTCTAGATTATTTACAAATTCTAGTACAGTATAAATGTATATTTAGCTACTATAGTGTATAATTTAGGGAAAAAAATGACAAGAAAAAGGTCTGTAGGTTCAATAGAGACAAAAATTTTTCCCTCAGTATTTTAGATTGCTGGTTGGTTCACTCGATGGATTCTGAACTCAAAGATACAAAGAACCAATTATAGTTTCCTATTTTGCAGATGAACAAACTAAGTCTTAACACAAAACTACTGGTGCTAGGTTCCCTCTCCAGAGATTTTGGTTTCACCCATCTGAGATGCGACCTAGATAATGAAACTTACAGCCCTCAGGTGATTCAAATGGGGAACCAGGATGGCAAATCACTGGCTTGGAGCACAGCTCCTTGTCTCTCAGCGTATGGGCCAGGAAAAGAAGAAATTAAGCAATTTATTCAGTTTAATGATAATGCTGATACCACATACCGGGACCTATGGGATACAATGAAAGCTGTACTACGAGGGAAATTCATTGCATTGAACTCCCACATCAGGAAAACAGAAAGAGCCCAAATAAACAATTTAATGTTGAACCTCAAATGGCTAGAAAAAGAAGAACAAATCAAGCCCAAAGCTCATAGGCGAGAGGAAATTATTAAGATCAGAGCTGAAATTAATGCAATTGAGACTAAGAAAACAATACAAAAAATCAACAAATCAAAAAGTTGGTTCTTTGAACGAATAAATAAAATAGATAAGCCCCTAGCCACTCTTATCAAAAAAAGGAAAGAAAAGACCCAAATCCATGCAATAAAAAATGAAAAGGGTGAAGTCACAACTGATCCAATGGAAATCCAAAGGATCATCAGCACCTACTTCAAGAACCTCTACTCAAACAAGATGGAAAACACTGAAGAAATGGACAGATTCTTAGAAACATGTGAACTACCAAAACTGAATCAAGAAGAGATAAATATTCTAAATAACCCAATATCAACCATTGAAATTGAAGAGGTAATTAAAAACTTACCAACAAAGAAAAGCCCAGGTCCTGACGGTTTCACAGCTGAATTCTACAAGAAATTCAGAGAGGATCTAATACCACTATTCCTCAAACTCGTTAATGAAATTGAAAAGGAAGCAGTACTTCCAAAATCATTCCTGGAAGCAAGTATTACCCTGATTCTAAAACCAGAAAAGGATCCCACCAAAAAAGAGAACTACAG
>PVJO010031735.1:0-13931 GCA_004026905.1 Hystrix cristata
GTACAGGTACAAAATAACCATGTTGATTATGATCATTATGTATACAATGTACCAATGCGTGTTCTTGGTAAAAATAAAAATTAAAAAAAAGATTTAAAAAAATGAGTGATTATTACAGGCATGATGTCATCCCTGAAAGGAAATAAATATATTCTTCTTTTCCCCAATATAATAAAGCAGGAGTTCTTTTAAAATTTGCCATCTCTTTCGTTGCCTTATTTCTCTCCACCAACCCAGAAATGTGGCTGTCTTTCAAGCTTCAGCCCTCAGCCCTCTGATGCTCTCTCTCTATTCTCTCTTCAGCCTCATCTACAGTTTTAACTTGTACCTTCTGTTAATGATTCTGGTAAAATCTTTTTCCAATTTCATACCTGAATACCACTTTATCATTCTGAAATGTATACAGATAATCTGCTTCTGGGATACTTGTGTGTTTTCTAAAACCACTCAACAACTGAATTTATCAGTGTTTACCAGAATTTATCAGAGCAGAAATCTATCTTTCCAATTTTTTCATTGATACTACCAGTGTCCTGCTCTATAACAAACCTACAGGAAAAAATAACAAAATAAAATAAAATAACTGAAAGAAGTAGAGAAAAATGATGTTTATCTGTACTGTATGTACAAAATGTGTGGGGGAAAGAGTAACATGTTCACATTAACAAATATGGGATATTAATGAAATCATGAGTATCTTTATATCTATAAAATGAGAGATTAGACTAAATATTAGGTTCCTTCCATATTTAAAATCCTATGTGCTTTGATTCCTTTTCTGCTTCCTATATATAATCACTAAGAACTAACTTTTTTTTTACTTTCTTAACTTCCCTGGATTCTTTCCTTTTTTTTTTTTTTTTTTTACCAAGAACATGTATTGGTACATTGTATACATAATCACCACATTCATCATGGTTATTCAGGACCTGTACATGATGGATCTTGGTTTTCCCCCCTCTTCCCCAACCCTCCCTTCTGCTCCCCTCTTCCCTATTTACAGCAGGTTTATTTATATTTTTCCATTTTTCCCCTTCCCTTTTCTTTCCTTTATCCTTCCTTCTTTTCCTCTTCTCCCTTTCTAGTTCTCCTCTCTTTTGAATATTATCTTCCTTTTATATAATATCTATTACACTTCTTTGTTTTTATTTACACTTATGGTTTCTCATATCAGAGAAACAGTTCGATGTGTACTCATGAGTGTCTGATTTATTTCACTTTAGAGTATGTCTTTCCTGATTTTCTAAAACAGTAGTTCTTAAACTTGATTGACACTGTCATCACCTGGGATCCTTTTAAATCTATTGGTAACCTGGTCACCTCCCTTCCCCAGTGATTCTGGCGTAGCCCAAGGTAATGGTTCCCACACTGTTGCACATTTGAATCACCTGAAAAAACATTTAACATCCCAAATTCAATCTCAGTGTGTGGTGTCAGTCATCAGTACTGTACTTTTCAGATTCCCCAATAATTATGCTTGTATGACTTTTGATTCTCAGGTACCTGGCACACTGTTTGTCCAATTAGATAGAGCAGTAACAAAGACTGAGAGCTGGCTCTGCACCAGCTGTATCCTAAATGATTTACACTGAGTATCTAATTTAACCCATAATAAGTCTGTGAGCTATATACTGCCATCTTTCCTTTTCAAATGATGACCCCAAGGTTTAAGAGGATTGATTTATCTATACATTAAAATATCTATAGTTTGGTGGGATAAGAAATACGTTTATACATGAATATGTACATATGTCCACACATGCAAACATCTACATAGCTTTGGAAAAAACTGGAAGGATGTCTATCATCGAATATTATTAATCAAGATTATCTCTGGCATTAGATAGGAATGGAGTAGAAAAGTCCTCATTTTTTTAATTGCAGAAATTTTAGTTGCTGTTCCTCCAGGTTTTTTTTAGCATTTTCCAAATTTTTTTCAAAGAGAAAAAAAATGCTTACTATATTTGTGTGTGAATGTATCCTGTAAATAAAACATGAATGTCACAGAAGCTTTAATGTGTAATATATCTACATAAGGAAACATACAGAAGTTTATATAACTACTAGTAAAAAGAAGAGAGAACAAGAGTGGGTGAGAGGACAAATAAAGAAAGAAAAAAGTTGAGTGTGGTGGTGCATGCCTGTAATCCCAGCACTTGGGAAGCTGAGGCAGCAGGCTGGAGTTCAAGGCCAGCCTAAATTACACAGCAAGACACTATCACAAAAAAAAAAAAAAAAGAAAAGAAAAGAAAAGAAGGAAAGACAGGAAAGCTTTTGAGCTACGTCATTTTGGATCACCTTGTGTTTTCTTAGGAAGTTTAATCATACAGGAATATGTGTGACTATATGAAGGTTGGAAACCAAATAGAACACTTGAAATAGTCTGAGGGGAGTTCTCAGAGAACCTAGATTACCCTACTTATAGGTACACAGTGAAAATTGAACATGCTTTCTTACATCACTGGGAAATACTAACCAACTCCTGGGGGAGAGGAGGAAAGATCAAATAAAAGGAAGGGATGGAGCAAGGGAAAGAGAAAACAAACCAAAATAAGGTTAAATAACTGCTTATGTTTTACACAGAAACTCATTAATAAGTGCAGGATTGAATGCCCCCATCCTAAGTACCATATGCCACTCCTTGCCACCCCTTGGATATACAATGGATAACCAAGCAAATGAACAAGTGTACACCTTCTTAATAAAAACTGGGATTTTTGGTTATTCAGATCCCTATTTATAAGAGAAAGAATGGGAGAGAGCGCCAACTGAAAAAGGTTTTAATATCATCAACCGAAATGGGGGAATCTCATGAACCAATAATTGGCTTATCGTCCAATATATGTTAAGAAAAATGTTTTCAGGATGGCAGAAGATACTCAGGAAAGAAAACAAGAAATAGGAGAAACGGTTGTGAGTAGGAAACAAATATGAGTGTACCTAGCAAACACTAGTGTTCGATGAACTGTGAGTGACTCTATCCAGAGTGTTTTACTTGGAGAACTGGAGAAAAAGAAGACAAAGGGAGTATATAATACAAAAAATAGGCTGGGCACGCAACACTGTGAGAGTATTCTAGCAGACAGGCTTCTTGAGGTGACCTCTGCCTCTTTACAGTATACTTCAGCTCAGCGAAAGAAAGCACTTACCACACCTACACACAGTCTATTCTATAAACTGAATGCAGCCCTTGGATGCTGTCAAATGTAAAATGCGTGAGTATTTCTACTGAATGTGTAACCACCACTAGATGAATGTGATCAATCTTACATTAGAAATAACAGAGAATTTTCAAATTTTTCAAAAGGGCTAGTCATTTAAAGAAAGACTACTTAGGCATCTATTTCCCCCTTAGGATGGTAAATTTAGACTGCTATAAATCATGTTTTATTCTATTTGTGTCTACTGATTATAAGAACAATAACTAATACACAAGTCACTGAAGACATCTGATTAAGAAAATGCCATGTGATACAGTAATTTCCTACTTCTTCCTTAATATGCCATATACACAGAATACTGTACTAGACCACGACTGTAAGAAAATATCTCAAACACCCTAGAGAATGAGGAACTTGCAATTTTATTTAAAATAGCCAAATGAATATGGTAGTAAACAGAACCAGAATGCATCATTAGCTTGGGCAGAGAACAAAGACATCCCATTATTTGCCCAGTCCTGGTGACTTGCAGAATGTGTTTACAGTCCTTGTGACACAGTAAGTCAGATTAATTGAGGGTTCCTGAGTTCAGGCAGCTGCGGTGACTCCCTAAATCACACAGCTAACATCTTAGCCTGTTCTGTGTTGCTATTAAAACAAAACAAAACAGAACACAAAACTTCGGTACTTTATAAAGAAAAGAGGTTTGATTAGCTCAGTTTGGAAAGCTTGAAGTAGAAGAGCAAGTGGTTCTACCTGTATGGCCTCTGGCAAGGGTCCTCCTGGCTGCATCACATTGTGGTGGAGAAGCAGAAAGGGAAAAGGCTGCAGAAAGGACCAAAAATGCGGCATAGCCTCACGGTAAACAACCCATTCTGGCAATACTAATCAGGTTCTATGAGAGCTAGAACTTCTTGGAGATAGCATTAATCTAGGCATAAGTGTGGGGCCCCAGTGCAAATCATCTCCCCAAAAAAGGTTCTACCCCACTCAACACTACTACACTGGGCACCAGCCTTCATGCATATGAACCTGCAGGGTACACAAATCAACCTCATCCACACCAGAGCAACTAGCGAAGTGGTGACTGAGGCATAGTAAAGACAGTTACGAAAATCTTGGACACTCCCCCACTTGAGATGTAGGGTTTAAGACCCTCTTTGGGAATTTGGGCTTATCCACGACTGCTCTGAACTACAGAGTATGATGAAAGTGACACTATGTCAGTTTGAGGCCCAGCTTTGAAGGGAACTGGAAGTTTCTCATCCTTCCTCACATGAGCACTCAACTATGAAGTCTGACATGAGGCTGCCATATCATGAGATATTAAAATATTGTCATTACTACTTAAAGTGCCCATTCTCTATCAAACAATATCACACTAAAAGCACTTTTAGCTCTTATGAAAATACTAAAAGAATAGAAAACTCCATGAAAGCAGGGATCTTTGTGTGTGCACTGATGTGACCCTGTTATCCAGCACAGTGCCTGCGAGATCTCTGAGACTGGTGACTGTTGTTTGTGGCTTATCTTTTTTCCTTCTCCCCAGGCAGCCGGTTGCTCAATAAACATGTTAATGAATGGATAAATAGTCTACAAACTAACATGAGACAAAAGGCTCAAAATATCTCTTACCACCTAAGAAGAAAAATATCTTGATGCAGTTAAAAGGAAAAATAATCTTACGCCAAGACTAGGCAAAATTTCAGGACCAGCCCTAATCCTGTTTCACTAACAAAGGGCTTTCACTATGAGGGCTGGTTTTTCTGATTTACCAAATACAGTTATTTTAATTTTTTCCTTTCTGTCATAGAATCCATTTTGTGATTATCTCAGTTGAAACTCCAAATTTCTCAATAAGCATAGCTTTATGATACTAAATTTTAAGTCATAGTATAAAAAATGTCAAATGCAACATATTGAAGACATGCTCCATTTCTCAGGCCATGCCTGGATATGCCATGAACAGTCAAGATCTTTTTCCTGCCTCATATTCTAAATTTCCAATTTAAGTAAATTTGGATACACCTTATATACTGGCAAATATGTATTACTTCATTTCTTGCTGTAAAGGAATTCAGGGTATTTTACTCTCTCCCCCTGCTTTTATCTAGGGGCTTCATGTAGCAAAACCTTCTGCAAAATTCACCACAGAACGATGGCTAACTCCAGAAGGGCTATGGCAGCTGTGTTAAAATACAAATGTTGGTTTCTTGAATGCTAATTATTTAAGAAAGAAGCCAGTGCCTGGCAGGATAGGTGGACCAAACGAGGATACTAACGCCATGTGATCTGAATGAATTGTAAGTACTAATAAGCTTCTGGTACAAGTGAATTCTATTAGTCCAGATAGGAGGAGAAGCCAAGAAGCAGCAGAAACGTAGGTGAGATGTGAAGAAAACAGGGGGGTCAAAATGCAGTCAAACTTTTCTCGAAATAATTGAGCAGGACAACATAAGCAAAGATAGAGGAAGAAAATAATGCAAGAGATTCCACTGTTTTGGAATTTAGCTCATCGAAGGAAAAAGGCTCTTGCTAAATTGATGATAACTGCTTCCAGTATTCATAGAAGGATCTACTTCTCCAAGAAACAAAGCAACTAGGAGAACTAAGAGAACTGGGTATAGTGGCGCACACATGTAATTCCAGCACTCTGGAGGTTGAGGCAGGATCACCAAGAGTTCAAGGCTAGCCTGGGCTACACAGTGAATTCAAGGCCAGCCCAAGCTTCACAGTGAAACCCTGTCTCAAAATAAACAAACAAAAAGAACTAAGTAAGTGCTGGCAGCCATTCAAAGTACATAAAATAGAAAGACAAAGCAAAAAGAGCCTGGTGACAGAAAGGACAGAATACAAAATGAATAGGGCCCTAAGGAGGAGCCTGGGACCTAACTCTGGAGTGAGGTTTGAATTACAGAACTCAACTTCCATGTTGGAAATGCTGATGCATCCCCACTCTGCTCGGCTCCACGCAGACTAATAAGGGTGGCTCTGCTGCTCCTCCCTGCCCAGGATAGGGATGACCTTTGTGAATGGTGATGTGTGTGTCCCATCCTCTCCCTTTCCCTCATCCTTCAGCACCCAGCTGCACATAAAAGCACATCATTTTTTATACTCTGGTTTCTCTTAAGGTCCTATAAATCTTTCACCTTCTACTAAAAAGCATACCATTTTCTGCACTCTTTAGTACCAAAAGCTTCATATGAGAAGTCCTGAAGCTAAGTCTGCTTAATTCTAGGGTGATGGATCAGATAGCCCATTTGACTAGTAGATCTACTATTTCTCCAATCTTTTTATTTATTATTGTAAAGCTAATACATCAATTTCTATCATCTCTTTTTCTCTAAATTGCTTAAAAATTTTGACAGAGTAAAGATAGATGCATCCAATTTGAGGTATTAAGATACGAACAAAATGTGAACTTTAGAACTGACAAAACACACTAATTTCATACCCTAGTATTTATGACTTGCTAATTAGTGAGTGCATATATGTAACAAAGCGGGGAGGATAAAAAGGAGAGGAAAAAGGAAGGGATAATATATTATTAATATTTAACACTCAATTAGCAAATAAGGACATACACAAGTCAAATTTTCTGTAGATAGAAGAAGTGCTTCAGTTCTAAAATTGGCATTACTAATCCGTTCGCCTTTTCTTATTGGAACATAACTTTTAGTCCAGTACGAACTGGAAGAGTTAAGGGCATACATCCACTTAAGTTCAGAAACTAGGATAACTTTTATAAACTAACACTCTTGATTAATTTTCTACAACTCTGGAGGAAACGCTGAGCTTGGTCTTTTGCATCATTCTCATTGTAATGCTATTCATCCAAAGTATGAAATGGGAAAAATGGAAGAATTGTTTAAGGGAAAAGAACAGAGGTGATTTTAGAGTTCGATTTTCACATTGAGACTTCATTAGTTTGATTGAAATGTTTGTTATGAGTACCCTGAATGTCCGATGGACCCACATTAACTTTAAATTCAAATTAATCCGTAGGCAATTATAAATGAGATTTAGATGTTTACTCCTACTATTTGCTCTTGCTTTCCTTAAAATATGGTGGCCTAAGAATTTTCCAATAACAAGATATTGGATTTTACACCATTTCTGTAAAGCGTAACGCATATAATAAGTGAAACACACTGATATGAACACAAGATTTGTGGTTCCTTTATTATCTAAGTGTGAAACAGGAGATATAACTGAACATATCATAACAGATTTTTTAAATAGTGTTTTTTCCTTCTTTTAGATGGTAAATGTTAAGAACCTAATTTAAATTTGTATCTTTTGTGCCACTGATATGTTAATGAGAGACACATAGGACAAAATCCCTACAGATTTAAAATAAGATTGTATAAAGATTCCAAATTTAGACTAGGGAGCTTTATATCATCAAAAACTGTAGTACCAATAAAAAAATAGTAATGGGCTATTTGGTAAAAAGTAACAAGACATGTATTTGTATATATCAGAGAAGAAATAATACTCATAGCTTTCTTAAACATTTTCTCTATAAATATGGAAAGCATTTATGTTCTTCAAAATAACTGTCAACCGGCTGTCTAGTCTAAAAAAGGAGGACTTTAAAAAAAAACAGATGTTTTTATAACAGTCTCCACATTAAAAACTAAAGGGCAAAAGTACTTGTAATCCAGACTTATAGTAAAATATTTTTTACCATTAAATAATCCAGAATCTAATTTCTAATCATGCTACAACTCCTGAACACTGTAAAATAATTCTTTTCATATCAATACATTTTCATTTTCATTAACACTAATTACCTTTAAATCAATGATTCAGAGATGTCAAAAGCGACTCTCAGGGAATGTTTCAAGAGGTCCCAGTTTCCTGAGTTATAGCCTAGAACATCTGCTTAGCAATCTGGCAAGAAGTATGAAGCCAAAACACTGATCTCATCTACGGTGCTTGCATCTGACCTCAGGACTGTGACAGCAGGCTGTTTCTCTATAACCTTTATACTGTAAAAATCTAAAATCCTGTAGGCAAGACAGATTAGTAAAAACAAGTATGCCAACACCAAAAACACAGTGGATGAAGAAAAGCCACTTTAGGGAAGTGGAACTGCTGGCTCTTCAATGGCAAAGGAAGTACAAAACACTGTTCAAAGATCTTTAATTCTCTTCAGAATGGCAGTCAGCAGTTCTATGCCATGCTGATGATCTCTGATGATCTCTCAAACCAGGCATGGAGCTACCACTTGGAGGAAGTCCGGGAGGGAGAGGCCGGGCAAGTGCTGCAAGGAAGCAACATCACCCTGTCGCAGACACAGGCATTCACAACCTGATCTTCCCTAAACAGCAGGGTTGTGACGCTCACATGACCAGAAAGGAAATGCCACCCAATCTAGATTCAAATTCATCTTTGGATTTGTTGACTAGAAGTCTCCAATTCAAAAATCTCAAAACATATTTTATTGTCTCCACAGTCTTTGTTGACTACCAGTTACTAATAAAAAATACTGCATGTGTCTGTCCTATAAGACCCCTTGCTGGAAAGAGGATTTCAAATTTTCCAGCCTGTACTTTCATGGAATTCAAACTTACTTCAAAGGTGATTTTAAATATGTCTGATATTATGTAGATGATCACAAAGCATTTTTGTGAGAGCTTGTATTGGACAGTTTCTATATGGACAGTGGAAATAACCCGTATCATACGAAGCTAGAAGTTGTATTTGGTGCAGTATGGGATGCATCAAATAACAACATCCCTTTTATACAGTACCACATGTGCAGCATCCTCAATTGTGCAATACTCCTGAATCCAGGAAGATACATCTGTCTGTATCTGTACTAATCATCAATTCCTACATAGTAAAACATAAACAAGAAGGCAAAACTACTCACATTAAAAGCAGACCTAAATTCTACAATAATTTATGTAGTAAAGGAATATTAAGAAATTGCAATAGGAAGACATCAGGAAAAAGACTTTCAATAGAAGGAAAAGCAAGAGCAGAGGCAATGAAACAAGAGCATGGCCTGAGTTTGAATGGCAGTTATTTCAACAGAAGCACAAAATAAACATGAAAGAGAAAATTCCAACTCTTTGTGATAACCTAGAGTACCCCTTGGCTGTATCTCAAATGGGTTTAGTCAGTTGTTATCCCTCAAATGTACTAAAAGACTCATTTTCCATATACATAGCCAGTCCTTTTTCTAGTGAACTTTCATTACAATATTGCATACATACACAAAACTTCACAAACACTAAGTATACAGCTTAATAACTTTTCATATAGCAAACACATTCATTAGTCAGTAGTCAGTGAAAACTAAAACAAAATCTCCTCTATACTGATTTCTAACACTAGAGAACAATGTTGCCTGTTTCTGAACTTTATGTAAATGAAACCGTGCAGTTTACGCTCCTTGAGATTGACTCTTTAAATCAGCAGTAAGTTTGAGATGTTCATTCATGTAACTGCATATAGTTCATATTCGTGGGAGTGAAATAGTCTACTATATAAATATATACACAGTAGAACTTTATAATTAGTTAAAAATTGGACATAGGATAATTAGATAACTGAAGTACTATTCTACTACTGGTGGCACTGAGAGTTTGTTTTTAGCCATATGAATAGTGCACCAACTTGTTAAAAACAATGGTATCCTGGAACTAGTATTTCAGACAGGCTTACGGAGTCATGCTTAGGTATTCAGGAATTTTATGAATGGGCTGTTAAAAAGCCACTATTAAAAATTAAATTATATTATCTTACAAATAAGTCTAAGATAAACTTAATATTTACCCCCTCATCATTATTTTGCTACATTTTCCTACTATGTACATTCTTAGGGTTTCTCATATCTATGTATTTGTATGGTCGAGGGAGTATGTGACAGTGAGATGCTATACACTTCCTTCCAACTCCACATTCAGTGACATCAGATTGGCGCTTGAAACCAGCTATGTTGGTAGTATTTACACCATAGAAATTGGGAAACACTACAAATCAGAGCTTCTTTAATCATTTTGTTGTTGGTCTAGACTTAAAGTGATGAGAAAATGTTAATTATTCAGATTAAACTTAAAAAGTACACCTTATCCATAACTATTACAATGCACCATACATTAAAGAAATAAACTCCCAGAATTTGAAAAGTACCCTCGAAACCCACAAAGAAGGCACTTACATAACTGCTGAATAACTGAAGTCAGGAATACATCTTTGCTGTTCCCCTTCTGTCTTACTTGTTAACAAAAGCACTACTTCTCACATCAAATGACAACTGACAACAATGTCAGTTGTAACCACTGGATGGCTATGGATATGAGTTTGGCCAAAAAAAAAAAAAGAAGAAAAAAAGGAGAAAAATCATCCTATGAGAATCAATTACTTATAGGAAATGTATTTAAAAGAGTATTATGTACTTTATTATTTGGAAATGGAACTTTTATGTTACAAGGTGCATTGTCATTCAGTTGTGATATTTCCAAAGTTTTCAAAGTGGTTAATTTTACACTTCTATCATGAACACATGAGGATTCCAAATGAACCAGATCCTCTGTACCTAGCCAGTATTTCACTTTCTGAATGTTAGCACAAAAATAATACTGTTTACACATAAAGTCCAGTTTATGGAAAATTTAAAAAAATCTGGTCACCAAAAATCTCAGGTTCCACTTTCATGTGGATGATACTTTTCCTGCTGTAACCTTTAACCCAGTGCTTCCCAACCGGGCACCTTTTTGTCTACCAGAGGACACTGACCAAAGCTGAAGAGCTGCAGCTGAAAGGGTGCTACAGAATTCAGTGGGTGGGTAGAGGTTAGGAGTGCTGCCAAACATCCTATCGTATACATCAGGAGAATTACCTGATTGAGAATACAAGCGGTCCTGAGGATAAGAAAACATGCCAACCCAACCAACTGTGTCTCAACTGTATATTCCTGACTGAGACTTTCAAGGGGCAGCACTAATAAATGGAAAAGAAATCAGAGCCAGGATTATTATAGGTAAAAGGAACTGTACTTAATGTACAATTCAATCCATGTGCCCTATTCTTAATTATGTCCAAAGAATCTTCATAATGCATAAAAGCCACCAATGTCATTTAAACAATTCATCAAAAATTAGAATATTTGACAGCTCAGAAGATGTAAAAGACCAAATATAACAATCTGAAATCAAATGTATTCAAAAATTTTATAACTTTTTCCCTAAAAGCTTACTGATGTTAGGTTAATATGGCAGAAAAAGAAGAGAGTGCAGAGGAAAACATCAACTCATACACAGGAAAAACAAGGCCTAGTCACTAAATTTTCATTTGAAGTGCAATGTTATTTAGCTAAAATTTATTTATAATTCCTTAAATTAAACTGGGACTTCTGTTGTGTAATTTCAGTGAATTTATCATGCTTGAACCTGATACCAGCATATTAAAAGTATGTTTTAAAATAGTATCAAATGGTTAAGCTGAAAGGCAAGTTATAATTACTGCTCTAGCAATGAGAATACAAGATGAAAAGTCAATTTGTTCCTTCTCCCTAAAACATTTCAAATTCTTCTAATTAGAATTGTTTTTAATTAATATTTCTAAATAGGCATTTCTCTTCAAAAAATTTTCACATTCAAAATCTGTGATGGCTAAAATACATGGTGAGAGATTATGGAAGCCAGTGACAAACTTGAAAAGTTTTGTGAAAAGTTTGATGAAATTAGTTTTATTCTGCTTTTTCTTAAGTCTAAAGGGACAAAAAGTGAAGCTCAGGTAAAAAACGAAGTTTCAAAGGAAAAATGTTATATAACAAGGAAATTTTACGCTCAGAAAACATCTGAATGTAATTATCAACAGTAATCTTTCAACAGTCAAAACAAACCTAAAAATGACAACCAATTCATCATATTTGGACACAATCAAAACTTGACCATGACTGCTGCCCAGCAGTTAGTGCAGGCTGCTGCATTCTGCACACTTTGAAAGAAAGGTGAATACTGTGGTTCACAGTTACCTTCTTTCAGTCCCTCTCAAGACCATAACTCTATCTGTATCTTCTCCTCCCAAGAGCTATACAAGAGAAGTGTCAGCAGGGACAGAGAAAAAGTTTACTGCACCTAGTATTGAATATTTTAATCAAAGCTATATGGAACAAATAATCACCAATTGTTCTGCCTGCTTTTGATCCCCAAATGTTAGATCAGGAATATCTCAGCCACCCAATTCATAAATTGAAAAAAAATGTAAAGATTTAATATAAGCACGTGGAATTTAAATTGGTGGTAAAAGGCAAAGTACCCACTATACAGTTTTGTGGAACCTTCTTCCTATTCTCTGCTCATTAAAATTTCTTCATATTCTGTTTACAGATAATAGTTGCAGTATTTAACACTCCACAAAAATAGTTTCTACCTATTGATGTTATCTCTTACCATTTAAGACTTAAAACATCAGATACTAGCAGGAATATGGTTAGATATATTTTTTTGGATATGCTAAAGATCAAAAACAAAAATACAGGTTGAGAATTTTTACAAAGGCTGGGTTAAAAATACATTTCATTTCATTTTAAAACCTCATGGCTCATTCCTTAAATAACTTATGACAACTAATACTGAATGATTTCACGAATATGTAACCTTATAAAAATTATAAACAAATTGCTCAATATTCAATTTGTATTTTCTTCATATTGTTAGCATCTGAATGAACTGCTTAGCTGATGCTAATATTCTTAGAAAAAAACATTTTATTTCAACAGAGTTAATTTATATTGTCAATAGTCAAAATCAAACATACATTTCATAATATCATATACAATAAAATACTAAGCTAAGAAAGTACTTTCACTAATTCTAATACTACTAACGAATGGGTAATTTTCCTACCAAAGCATTTAGTATGAAAGCATCTTTGATAAACAGATATCATTCAATGAATAAAGGGCTAACGGCAAGTTTTCCTGAAGCCTAAAAATATAAAATTCTGCTCTTTTGTACTTGAAAACTACCAATGCTTACAGACACTGTAGAGCTCATGTAAGAATTCCTCACTTAGGTGAGGATAAAAACATGCCTAATTAGGTTCAACAACTTTTCTAAAGTGCAGATATGAAATCAAACTCATGGAGTGAAGGCAGTAAGATGATAAGTCAATGCTGCACTGTATTTTGCAACATAACCTTAGAAAAAAACAACAGGGAAAGGATGCCAAAGTGAACAAAATGACTCAGAGCTGCTCTCCCAAAATAACAGCCAATGTACAAATATGCAAAGGCAATAGAAATAGGAAATAAGGAAAAAAAATAGAAAATAATGACATTCTTTATCTCAAAAATAACGTTAAAGTACTTCATCTTGTAAACACGTTAAAATCTGCTCCTTTATTATTCCCATTATACAGTAACGAACCAGCTTTCTCTACTTTCTTCCAGTCCTCCTTAATTCAGCAGTAAATATCTGGCCTGTATCTTTCTAATTTCTATGTAAACAAAGGGTCTCAATTTGAGCAGATGCATAGTCTACTCCACACTTGCTTTTCTTATCCAGGTCTCCTACAAGGCATTTACTTATGTCTATCAGGACATGGGAGAGCCTGTTAATTGCCTGAAATTTTGAACTTGGAAATACACACAGAAGGAGAAGCTATAGAATAAAGTTTGTGTGCCAGGTTCTTTGTTACTTTGGCATTTTTTCAATTAATAGCAACAATATAGTACTTCACAGTGGAAGAAATACAAATGGCCAACAAACATGTGAAAAAATGTTCAACATCTATGGCTATTAGAGAAAT
>PVJO010031736.1:0-13970 GCA_004026905.1 Hystrix cristata
AAGAATTAATTCTAAGGAACAAAGGAGGTTAAGAGTAAGAATTTTATTGGGAGAGAGAAAGAGAGCTCCTGAGAGACAGGAGGGGACCCGAGTGGGTTGCCAACGAGCCCACCCTTCAGGGGAAGTTTTATAGAGCAAAATTGTGAGGCAGGTACAATGTGTGTCAGAATGATGATTAACCAATAATAGTACAAATGTAGTCGTTTAGGTAACAGTGGTCCAATGGGGAAGAAAGTCACACAGTAAATCGTCAAGGAGAGAACAAGGACATTCCAAGGTGGGTTGGATCCGGAGATCTTGGTCGCCCACCTGGGTGACCTAGACTTTAACAGATGTAATCTTCAGTTCATTGTTTATCCCTCATCCAGGGGTGTGGCTCTGGTCTTTCCATCCTTATCTTGAGACCTGACCTTCAATGGATGCGCCTCCAGCCATAGTTGTCCTGTGTATTGACTCCATTGAGGGCCCGGCCCTGTCTGACTGCCTATAATATTTCTACTTTACTTCGCTACCTATAATAATACCATCTTTAGGCCTAGACCAGAATGACATATTTTGCTGGCTTTTTGGTCTCTGTTGGACTACTCTAGACCACTCAGCAATGTAGACAGAGATGTTCCCACTGAGGAACACGAGAGGGCTATGCAGGAGTCAGGGATGCCACATTCACACATGTTAAAATCATGTCAATGAATTCACTAAAATTTTGCATCCCTTAAATCTTTCTATCATGTACCTTGAACCAGCTGTCCTCTTCTTTGACTAGTACCCAGATTCCTTGGAGCACTGGTGCTTTTTCTGGGAATTTATGTAGTGTGTTGACTACCCAAATGGGAACTCTGTAGTTACCAATTGAATTTTACTTTATGCAGTTAAGAATTTCTCTAGGACCTTTGAAATCCTGAAGAGAAAAAGAGGGGAAAGAAAAATAAAAAAAGAAGAAGAAGGATAGAACCAATTCAAGAGTTAGCTGTTTAAATGGATTTGAAATCTATGTGATGAATTATTAATTTATGGAGTGAAGTGTCAAATAAAAAATATCTATCTCTGGACTGGTGTCCATGTTGTAGGATTATTGTGAAGATCAAAGAGGAAATGCATTGATAAAGGCTTAGTGTTGTACATGCAATATTGTAAGGCCACTATTTTTATTGCTATCTGTAATGTTATTTCTACCATTAACTATAACTTCATGTATAAAAATACTTAATATAAATTGTCCACTATAATTTAAAACTATGATAGATTGGAAATTTAAATATTTGAAAATTTGAATGAGTGGATCCCAAAACAGTCCTGGACAGGAATCCACCATTCTGGGAATGTGGTCCACCCCACAGGACCCAGGTGCCCTTTACAGACCTGAAAAAGATTAGCGACTCGCTCTAAATAAAAGCTCATGTTCGTTTCCAGACAGACATATTTGGGACCCGGATCCACCTGACTTAGGCGTGATTAGACTCCTCAGTGTGGACGTTAGGCCACCAGAGGGGAAATTTTTCTTTCTCTCCAAACACAAACTTGGGTGTAGAATGACTTCCCAATTCCAAAGAATCCTTTACAGTCTTCTTTTGCATTTTTTCCCCTATGAATTGCTTTTATTTTTGTCAACAAACTGTGTCATTTACCATAGTAAGAAAACTCCTGTTGTTCAAGGTCTTTATCAGAGTTCTCACAAATCAGGTTAATTGGTGATCAACAGAGCTTTTTTTTTGCCTTTAATGAGGCTTAGTAGCCCAAGGCAAGGCCTACCTCTTGATAAGGGACTTTCTTTTTTCTTATTTTAAACTCTTTGATCACTAAAAAAAAAAAAAAAAAAAAAGGAAGAACAACCACTGGGAATGTCATTGTTTTTTAATTGCCTGATTACTAAATGTTGGAGATAAAAGATAGATGTTCTCAATTAATAACATTTACATAGATTAGCATCACTAACAAGCCTCATTAGTAGCTGCTGATTTTTGTTTAGATGGTGTCCCCTGTCATTTGCTCTCTCTGATTGTGCAATCCAATGCACCTTTCCTATGACAAAACACTACCTTCTAATCTATTTCCATTAATCACATTGTAAGGCATTATACATATACAGCCAGGTTTTTAATTAATTAAAAGTTAGTATTACGTAGTGTAGATTTAACAAAAGGTTTAACGTGTTAATAAAGTTTCAGAAACTGTTTCTAAGCTCTGGCTGTATTTTATGGGGCCTAAATACCTTTATCGGCTCCGTCACCCTACAAACACACCTCCGTGCACACAGACGACCATCACAGAAACACAGTCCATTTACCAAGTGCCTGTTGTGTGCCTTGAATTTTACATCTATTGTCTCGTTAATCTGCCAACAGTCCTGAGATAAAGGTAATATTATCACTGTCCACACAAAGAATATAAAGGTTCAGAGAGTTTAAGGGAAGTGTACAAGATAACTAGTTCCAGGTGTGTGTTCAAAGCCAGGTTCAGATCCTTGAGTGAAGCCCACTGCTTTCCATATGGACAGAGAATAAAAATTTGCTGATATTCTGAGCAGAAGCAAGGTTTGGGGTACTCCACAGCTAACTATGAGTCACATTTTAAACCTCATGGTTATTTTTTAATTTATAAAAACAAACCAAAAAAAAAAAAAAAACACAACCAACTACAACTATGCAATAAATTCTATAAAGAAAACGATTTAAGGCAATAATTTATAAGCAAAAAAAATCAGTTTAAAGATTTTTTAAATATTTAAAAATTTTATATCATGGTAAGTGATGGACAGATAGATTATCTGTTGAGATAAGGTTTTTCCCACACATTTTGATAAAAATATAAAATTATTGTTTTTACACCCTATGGGGGGAAAGTATATTTGTAACGTGACTCTTTAGGCAAGAACAAAAAATGTTCTTGGACTCTAAGAAATTAATTTAAATTTCTTACAAATGTGACTATTGAAGCCACAGGGTGGATTAAAAACAATCAGTAGCTGATTAAAATTTCAAGAGTGAGATACATTTCAAAAGATCAAAGAAAGATACACTAATATATCCCAATTATTTAAAACAAGTCAATTATTAGTGGTGCAAAAATAAATGGGATACAGGTTTTCCAACACTACTTTAAGAGGACCCTGATATAAACCAACTCTATGTAAACAAAATAGATAAAATTTTAAAAAGGGCACCTAGGGGAACATTTCCTGGAAGAAATGAAATATTTGTATTCTCCTTAGACTAAGTTATGTTTCTTGGCAATTACAGGAGATGAAACAAGATGTCTGAAATCTTATGGCAAAATTTTATCAACGTTTTCTATTTAAGTTTATAAAACCTTGAATGAATAGCATAAATAAGAAAGTACGTGAATCAATGTGGGCATTCGTCCATTGTTTGTACAGAGTCCGGTTTAGTGTGCCTAAAACACCACACATTGTTTCCCTCCTACTAGCAGCACCTATCAATGATCGCTTTAAAGGAATTTATCTCACAATTTTTCTGTTCTTTTGTCCCCAGCCCCCTTTTGTACCCCTGTATTCAACTGCCCTTCTTAGGATCACTAATGGACTCTAAAGAGCAATGTTTTGACTTTCTCCCTCTCCATCTCGGCATCAGGTAACACAATTAACGACACCCCCCCACCCCTCCCCCACCCCGGCATTGGATCACTGTTTTGGGCTCCCACAGCCTCCTAGTTCTCATTTTCAGTCTCTTTTTCTTAATTTCTCCTTTTAACCTCTAAGAGTTGTGTGCTCTGGGCTCAGCCTGCGCCCCTTCTTTTGTGTACATTCTGGGTACTATCAAACTGTTACGTCCGGAGGTGGCCTGTGAGCTGCTGCCCTGCTAGAAAATGCCGCTCTTGGCGATCGCAAACCCAGCTACAGTAGAGAATTAAAGACACCGAGTTTAAACTAAGGGAAGACAATTTATTTGAAGATGGCAAAAAAAGCGGGGAAAGAGAGATGATAGATAGCTACTGGAGGAGTAGGGAGCATTAGAAAGCGAAATACTCATGGACCCTTTTCTGTAGTTCCTTTTTATTGGATTTTTCCTTGTGTCGGCCCTTGGAATCTGATTGGCTCTTGGGGTTGTCTGTCAACTTACCTCGGATTTCTCTCAGCCACGCAACGTTTCTTTGTCCTTCGGTAGAATGAGATTATGGGTGGGTGCATTAGGGCCTGGTTAGGTAGAAGTAAGGATCAAATAAAGGGGGAATTTGTGATTTTTATGTTAATCACACTAACTGGGACCTTCGGAGGACTAGTTCCTTTGCCTTTGTCTCTTTAACTGTTGGAATCTAACTGCCTTTATGTTTCTAACTATTGGATTATAGCTGTCTTTGCCTTTAAGAGTCTGGCTGCAGAGGTCAAAATTGTCTATTAATTTTTAATAATATCCAATGAGGCCTTTACTCTAGCTTTTCCCTACCTATGGGGACCCCCTGTCCCTACAGAACCATTGTCAGTCCCTGTTTTTGTCCAGCCTTGACCTTTCTTCTGAGCTCCAGATACATTATCTAGCTGCTCAGCATACATCTTCTCTTGGCTGTCAATATGAATCTCAAACTTCATGTTTCTAAAACATAAGTCTTGAATTTCTACCTCTTTGCTAAAAGACTCTCCACTCACCCCGTCTTCCTTCGAGGTTCCTGTCCTAATAAATGGCACCACCAAACACACAATGGATTAGGCAAATATTATTAATCATCTTCCATCTTCCCTTCCTCATTTCCTCACAGTCAACCCATCAGCTGATCCTGTCCATTCTGCCTGGAAAATCTGACCAGAATAGGACAACTTGTCACCCCAATTTGTGGGTGGTGCTGGGAATAGAACTCAGGGCCTTGCTCTTGCTAGGCAAGCACTCTAACCACTGAGCTAAATCCCCAGCTCCACCTCAATTTCTATCTCCCTTGTCTGGGCCACCCCTGATCCACGTGGCTTTGCAGCCTCGTCTTCCTTCCTCGTTCTTCTCTATGTAGAAATGTGAACTCTTAAATAGGCCACTTGGCTCTACTTATCTCAAATACTGAGCCATCACTAGATTATGAGGTCTTTTTTAAAGATTTGGATTATTTTCAGAAAATTATTATATGTATTATATATTTTAAAAAGTTAAAGGAAACATCTGAAGGCTATTTTAAGGCAAGAGTTAGGACATTTTCACATTTGTATTCTCAGGATTAACTAGAGTTCCCCGTAACATGTATTTATCAAATTGAATAAGTCAAATAACGCATCATTTGTAAAGTATCTCCCATATATTTTTGTCTTCTAAAATGATAAAATTAAATAATGCTGGCTGTAAAATTTTGAGCTGTACAGACATATTTAACTCACACGGCCGAAGTGTCTGTGCAATTGACTGTTGTTTCATTTCTTTCATTGCGGCTCCACTAAGTTGCCAGCAGAATGCACGATTCCAGCAGGTGGGCAGCCACAGCTCGGAAGTCTGCAGCATCCTGTCCCACACCAGGGTCTTCCACTCAGACAGCAGACCACTGTCAGGGCTCGCATGAAACACCTGGCTCTGTGCTGTGACCCGAAGACAGAGTGGACCCCTTGCTTGCTTTTTTTCTGACCCTCATTTTTCACTTGCACAGATACTCTTTCCACTACAGCAAAAAACACATTTTTAAAATCAATGTCCTTCTCTGGAAAGAACACAATAATCTGATAAAAGGTACAAGTATCTAATTCATATAATCCCTTAGATGGGTCCAGAATTTTATAAAAGTACTTTTGTTAAATGAAATATATAGTTCTTTTGGTAGAAGTTATACTCATTTTATGCGTATATACACACACATTTCCATCCTCGATGAAGATGTCAGTGATAACACAAGATTCATTGTTTGGAAGTCTTGCCTCAGGCTTGCATCAAAGTCGCTTGAGTATGAAATTTCTTAAAATTCTTTATTCTCTTTATCTATTCACTTTAGATGTTTGGGAAAACATTGCTAATTTGGCAAGATCTCTAAGAAATTAGACGCTTTTATAAACATGGCTCTCAGTACTCAGCAATTAAAAGAGCAGAATCACTCAGAATGTTGAGAAATGAACCCACCAAAATACAAAGGTTTAATTTCATCAGGGAATTTCTAATTAATGATGTTTGAGTGGGTTTTAAATTCCCCAACCACATTCCCCACTATCCTTCTCACCACTTGGGGAGAGCTTAAGCCGTAGGAAGCCGCATTTATGCTGAATGGAAGGGTACCAGTAAATGCAATTATAGTAGGGAAGCAACCTTGTGTTCCCAGGGTACACACTCAACTCTTTTACTGTGGCCCCAATGTTTCTTTGTTTCACTGGGTTAAAGTAGCAAATGGCTAGCACAAAGTATAAAAAAAAGGGACTTCTCAATATTTCCTTTGGCCAATCAAAGAGGCATACCCCTGCTTCTGTGTGGGTATTGAGATCAGGATGGGAAACTACTTTTCCTACTGATAATTTCAACACTAGAGTGGAGAGAAGGCTGCTTTGCTTCGAAAACTACATCTGGTTGATGCACACTGAGTAAGATGCATTCAGTTCACTTCAGATCCCATTGTGGGGTGCAAGAGATTTTTTCTGGGAGGGGTCTTAGTATCCCAGGGGAGAGGAATCTACTCAGCAGGGCAAGCTGCTCATACACAGAGGTCCATTTTTTCACTGTACGATTAGACTTCTATTTTGGCTGCTGACAGTCTCTGATCCCTCTCACTAAGCTGGTGGATCAGGGGGTTCTCCTCAAGTTATATGAGGGATCAGTAGGAAAGAAGATGTAAGACAAGATCAAAGAGGAAAAAACGGTACCTGGGACTTCAAAGGGTCACACCCACTAAGAAGTGTGCCCACATATTATTCTATGCTCCCAACGTCTCTTACAGAAGTGCATTTTTTTAAAAAATAGTTGCATTTGTTAGATTAAATATCCATAATTTCCAGGTCAGAGACTCTGGTTTTATGACACTTAAAACTGTTATTATTCATCACAAGGATGCTGTGAAATTGGTAAATCCAAACTTTCTTTTTTTGGCACTTGGGATTAACTCCAGGGTTTTTGCACTAAGCTACACCCCTGGTCCTTAAAGAAAAAATAATTTTAAAAATGGTGCTAGAGGGGCTGGGGATTTAGCTCAGTGATTAGAGTGCTTGCCTTGTAAGCACAAGGGCCTGAGTTCGATCCCCGGCACCACCAAAAAAAAAAAAAAAAAATGGTGCTAGAGACAAGGTCTTACTAAGTCACTAAGTTGCCAGGGCTTGACCGGAAATTGTGATTCTCCTGCCTCAACCTCCCAGAATGCTGAGATTACAGGGATGTTCCACCAAGCCTGGGTTTAAATTGGCTTTAATTGATTATATAAATAATTATTTAAGGAAAGAGGCCAGGACTGAAGTAGGTAAGTATAGCTTTCAGCATTACTGTGGCTGTGGAAATATAAATGTGGAGTAAAGAAATACTCTGAGTGAAAAACTACCTAGACCCATTATATACACAGATATTTGTATGCTATGAAAAAAAGAAGATACATCTTAGATTATTTATTGATGGGGCAATTAGTAACGAAAAATACCCTTCAGTGTTTGTAAAATCTACCACAGCTCATTTACCTGATACTATGCTTAAATAATGATACTTTATAATACCAATATTTCCCCAAATTACCCAAGTTCTGGAATTATCAGAGACAATGTTCTGAAGATTCAGAGTCATAGCCATCACATGCTTAGAAGTCCTGACTGGGTAAATGGGTTAAAGTTGGGAATAGAGATTTTTAAAGAAAATTCTAAAAAAAAAGATGGAGTTGGGATCAACAAATTCGAGTCTTGTCTTTTGCCATAAAATTGTGGTAAAAAAATCCAAGAAATGTAGTTCAATAAGAAAAATAAGTAGTTATGTTCGTTTAACAAAACACTTTAGAAGCTTAGTAAATCCACTTCAAGAGATCGTGGAATGGCAGAATAGCAATCTATACTGGGCAATGAAGGCGGGCTTCACACAAAGTTTAGGGGAACATAGTTTGTTTTGGTTAGTGCTTGGGTGAGCCATTTAATGTTTTGAGTCCTGGTTTTCTTACCTGTTAGGAAAAGATTGTTCTTCTGATGCCAATCAGAAATGATTCTAGAAGTCTATGAAAAAAATATTTAAATATTAAAAACAAAAACAAGGGCAGGCAAGGTGGAAAATGTCTGTAATCCCAGCATTCTTGGAGGCTAAGGCAAGAGGATTTTGAGTTTGAGCCTACTTGGGCAATTCAACGACTTAGGGGGCGACTCTGTCTCAAAGTGAACAAAAGAAAAATGAAGATGCAGCTCAGTGCATAGACTCTGGATTCAATTTAATCCCCAGTACTGGGGGAAAATAAACAAAAGGAAAAATGAAGAGTAGTAGTCACCATTTACCCCAGTACAGGAACCATTGCCCTTATCTTGCGAAAAAGCAACCTCTAAGAACATGGAGGAAGAAGCTGGCAATATAGTGAGCAGTATTTAGGTACCAGATGCAGTGCTGAACCCTTTTTATAAGTTATTCAATTTTAATCTTCATGCAAACCCCAAGAGGTTAGCTAGGTCTATGGAGTAAGAGAACTAAGGGATACCCAGGTTAAAGTAAATTCCTAAGGACAAGGAAGTTCCTAAGGACATGTTCATATATGTAATATATAATATGTATCTCCATATTGTAGATTGGAGTCTCTAGGTAGATAACATGGGCCCTAGACCTTGAACTTTATATGGGCCCTAGTGCCCTTTCTGAGAATACTGCTGATTTTGAAAGACCTCATGATTATTTGTCCTGTAATTTCTCCTCTCCCTCTTCCTCTCCAATACCACTCAAACACACTGTACATGTGAGTGATGTAGCTTAACACAGCTATGAGAGATGGTAAAGTCTTCAAAATACACTTTAGTTCTAAGCTCCCAAGGCAATCTCAAATATCCATCTTGTGATAGTACATCTTGCCACCAATGACTTAAATTTGCTTTTTTTCTACTTGTGAGACATCCCTTATGATCAGGGTCAGGCTTGTTAAAAGTTTCAAAACTTTCATTTTGATAACTAGGCTGAAATTATGGCCCGAATGATTGAAGTATAAAGACAGTAACTGACATGGACATCATTAAAGAGGAAAAAATTATTATTTAATTAGAGGACTATCCCTTCTATTGTTACTTTATTTTCAAGTTCTGTGGAAATAGGCTCCCTGCTGTTTGCAGTTTCTGGCTATCTTTATTCCCCTCATTATTAATTCCTTTTTATGACTCTCCTGGCTACACAGCCCCATGTCATGTGTTTGGAAGTGAGGTTTTATTGTTCATTCCCTTTTGGATTCCAGGGCGACTAGGCGATCCAGGCCAAGGGTCAGCCGGTAGCCAAGGTCAAGGGTATACCTCGTGAACACCACGGCTGCTTCGCACATCCACTTGCATGTAACTTACATTTTGGGGTCACGGTTCATTGAGAATTTCCATAAATCTGATGGGTAATGTGCCAAATGCGATTAGAGAGGGCTTCGTATGATCATGGTCAAATGAAAATATCTTATGTTAATTTCCTACTACAAGCTTGAGGCAGGTAGTTAATACTCCTTTGTGAAGAGCTAGAGACACATACAAGGAGGAAGCACAAGCTGTTGTCTAAATAGAAAGGTGAAGCAAGGCGAGCTTCTGCAAGAAGTGTAGACACCAGAAGAGCAGGATTCTGTTGCCAGTTGGAGTCTTTTCCTTCAGCCAACATTATCTGTTAACTCTTACCAAGAGTGTTCCCTTAAAACACATTTTCCCTTAAATCAATATTTTTTCCTTAAATCCATTTTGTCAGTGCATTTGAATGGTTAGCTATCAATGCATTCTCTGTGTTATTTTCCCGCAAAATAGAAAAGAGACAAGAACAAGAGAGCGTTAGCAAATGGAGGGTTGTCTGCAGATTTAATTTCTTTAATATACATCTTTTTTCTAAGCTTTGACTTGAGTCAACCAAAGTTGGAAGAGTGTGTTTTAAACCTTCCATCTTGGAATTGATACAAAAAACATTGACTCTACTTATATATGCAAATAAAGCAGCATTAATATTTTAAAGCAATTGCAAAGAAAGTCCTTAAGAAATAGACTTGTCACCTGTTCCCAGCCTTCTGGTCACCCAGCACAGCTGAGACCATGAGGAAGAACACAAAATCTTAGACCTATATGATCAGTGGATACGCTAAGAAAATGCCAGGTGTAAATACAATTGGAAAAATAAACGCAGGGATGTGACGCACTTATTATTAATGACTGAGGATGGTTCATTTGTGTTGTAGAAATTCACCTCAGTTTAACATGTGCTTGTTGAACACCTTCTCTGTCCCACAGGAAGCCTCTGGGATAAGTGATATTGGAAGAATCTCCAGAAAAATAATACGGCATCTGCAGAAAGCCCGTAAAATGTCCCAAGGGAGACAAGGTCTCCATGAGAAGCGATGCCCATAACCCCGGCACTCTGGGCGGCTGGGGTAGACGATCGCATGCTGGAGCCCAGTTTGTACAATTTAGAAAAAGTAAGTAAATAAATAAAGGGCTGAGGAGGTAGCTCAGAGGAAAAACAAACAAACCCAACATACGACTAAATGGTGAAATAGGAAAACAAAACAAAACAAAAAACAGGATCGCGGGAGAGCAAAACAGGAAGAACTGATGGAGTTCAGTTTGCTCCAGGAGTGAAGTTCTAGGATGGCTTGAGGGGAAGAGGAGGTTCTATTTCCATCCTTCAGGACCACGAGGAATGTAGTTTAACATTTCCTCATCAGAAGGATGCAAGTATTGGGGCAGCCCCTTCCAGGTCTTTCGCAGCTCTAAGGCTCCTGGGCCTTGGTGATTGGTGGTTCTGATTTAGGATCCGGAGGGAGAGACCTGGGTTCTAGTCCTGGGTTTAAATAATCATGAGAATGATGTTACTATTCTTAACTACTTACTATTCTTAACTATTGGAAGTTTCAGTGAGTCATCTATAAAGTGGGGACTATATGGCATAAGAGTGCTTGAAAGAAGTCGATACACTTGGCAAAGCAGCTCTTAGAACAGGCTAGTGACTTTGAAAATTCAATGAAGAATAATTTATTTTTCTTTCCTTCCCACTTCTCTCTTCTCTCTTCCCTGTCTCTCTTTCCTTCTTTCTTCCCCTCTCTCTTCCTTCCTTCCAATTGAAGCACCACTGGAGTTTTAGATGAAATTCTTTAATATCTATGAACAAATTGATTATTGATGGGTAGATACCGAATTCTTGTGGACTGAGTAGGATCACATTTTTTAATATTAGGAAGACCTTGGCTAACAGGATCAGGAATTTGGACTCTATACAAAGCAAAATGAAGCCTCCTGAGGGATTAACAGTTGCAGTTATTAAAAGGAAGTGAAGTTTTAGGAAGATTAAACTGGAGTTGGGGTCTTTCTATGTGGATCCCTGCTGTGGGACAGTAAAGCCATAGGCAAACTCTAGGTGTGATATAGTGGATGTGGCATATCTCATTGAAGAGCAAGACTGAATTGGAGAGACATGACAGAAGAGCTACGTTGGTGACTTTGTAGGTGACAGGGAGGAACATGTATTCATGACTCAGAGCTGGGCCGCCAGGGAGCTGTGGGGCCAGGTGCAGAGATGAAGACGTTTGGCAATGAATCCATGATGCCTCAGGTAGGCTCAGGAAAGAAGTAAACTTAGATGTGAAAGCGCTTAATTTATTAAGGAAAGAATTTCTCCAATAATCAGACATTTTAACGCATAGGCTAAGCCCTCTTCGTTGATATAATTTGTTTGTAAAGCAAGGCACTGAAGATGTCTAGATGAGTTTTTAAATCCATAAATATGTAAGTTTGATAAGGCTGGTATTTTGATTAACTTCAGGTGACAAAATATGGGGCTGATTACAGACAAGAGGGGCCAGAGAACGAAGAGCTAGGCCTCCGTGCACAGGTTCTTAGGGAACCAGTGAGAAGGGATGAGAAAGTGGGGAACCATCCTCTGGGCGGCGTTACAAACTGATGGCCGGGTTTCCCTCCCAGATGTTCCGATGTACTGGCTGGAGGCGCAGTGTGCGCATGGGGATTTTGTAACACCCTCCCCTCCAACATACACACGGTGTACTCCCGCAGGGAAATGGCCAGACCAGGCAAGACCCTGAGCTCGGCCCACTCTAAAGGGTGAGGAGAAGAGAAATACACGTGATGACAGCTCATCTTGTGCCAGACTGCTGGCTGGGCTGGGGACTCCACATGTATATTGTCTTGCGTAATTCCATCTCTTTTGGTCTTCTGGGTGAAGTTCTGGCTAATTCCAGCCTGAAATTCAGAAAGGAGGCAAGTGCATGGAAGGCCTTCCAGCACCAACACGTCACTCTTTGGGGAAGAAAAGTAAAGAACAACAATTGGCTCATCTTGCATGTCTGGAACTTAATAGTGCATGTAAACGCTCCAAAGACAAGACTCTAAATTTAGTGTTGCGCAATGATCGCATACCTAGTCCACATGTAGCTTTTGATTTTATTCATTCAATTTATTTAAACTTTTCATGTTGCACCCAGAACTTACTCTTTTGGTTTACACACAACTCTAACCAATTTAGTAACCAGCATACCAGCTCAGTAAAGGGGAAATCACAATTTCAGGGGGCAGAAAGACTGTGGGAGATAACAACAGATGAGAGTCAGTAAGCCAAGAAAAAGGCTTAGGAGGGAAAAAGTGACATTTATTGGGCACCTATCATATGCAGAATACAATAAGAGATGCTCAACACGTCCTTCATTTAACGCTACAGTTGATTTGTAATCTGCCCAGCACCTGAATGCATTCTTTTTTGATGTATCTCTGGTGTACAGGTTTTGTAGAAGTAGAACCCTGCCATCCACTAGGAGGTCTGAAAGGAGTAATATTCTTCATTCTCTGTTAGCCAGAGACATCTGAATGTATAAGGAGTGATGAGATGGTGGAGGGAGGGACAGATAGCAAGTATCCATGCTGATGTCGCGGGCATGCCATATTGGTTCACCAGGTCTGATGGTCGAGTGCTTGTTGGACTTACTGGCCACTTCTGGGTTATCAGCTGCCTTACCTCTCGATTCCTACTTATTTGTCCAACCTTCCATAGCTTCTTTGAATCCCTGGAGTTAGCTGGCAGCTTACCGAACATTTATTTCACACTTAAATTAGCTTGGGTCTCTTTTCTCTTATTGGCACTTAAGAATCTTTTTTTTTTTTAATTTTATTTTATTTTAAACCAAGAACATGTATTGGTACATTCTACATACAATGGTCACATTCATTACATTTATTCTGTACCTATACATGGTGCATCTTGGTTCTCCCCCCTCTCCCCTGCCCCTCCCCTCTGCTCCCTCCCTCCCTCTTTACAGCAGGTTCATTCATCATTTTCCATATTTTCCCTTTCCCCTCTCTTTCCCCTGTTGCCTTTCTGTTTTTCCCCTTCTTTCCTTTTGGTACTCCTCTCCTCTGCACACCATCCTCCTTTTATATAATCTCTATTACACTTCTTTGTCCTTATTTACAGTTATGGTTTCTCATATCAGAGAAAAAATTCGATGTGTGCTCATGAGTGTCTGATTTATTTCACTTAAGAGTATGTTCTCAAGGAACATCCATTTATATATGAATGACTCTAGTTTATCCTTTTTTATGGCAGTGTAGTACTCCATTGTGTAGAAAAACCATGTTTTCTTTAGCCATTCGTTGGTTGTTGGGTATTTAGGTTGTTTCCAAGACTTAGCTATTACAAATTGTGTTGCTATGAACATGGTGGTGCATACGTCCTTGTGGTATGACGATTTTAATTCTTCTGGGAAGATCCTCAGTAGGGGAATAGCTGGGTCAAATGGAACTTCCAGTTGTAGTTTTTTGAGGAATCTCCATATTGATTTCCACAGTGGTTGGACCAGTCTACATTCCCACCAACAGTGGAGGAGTGTTCCTTTTTCCCCACAGCCCCGCCAGCATTTGTTATTGGTTGATTTTTCCATATACG